>CAXAMN010005892.1:231888-287044 GCA_963970005.1 Durusdinium trenchii
TCCATTGAGATTTGATGCTTTTGGAGGCTTTTGGATGGAGATTTCTATTCAATTTTTGAAGATTTCCATTGAGATTTGATGCTTTTGGAGGCTTTATTTACCTAAGCTCTTTAGTCTTTAAGCTGTCCAAAAGTGCCCACAAGTTAGTGCACACTTTCTTTACAACATCCTTTATTCAACAGTATTGAAAAAAAAAACAAACAAATCATTCAAGCAAAGGGAGTAGTCCAGCAAGCAGCTTTCTGACATTATTTAGCGGGGGCCCCTAGAATTCAACAAATATGTTGCTTTAAGTAAACTTGTACGCATTCCCTTTCTTTTCCTTTTGATTTGCTTTACTTACCTAAGCCTAAGCTCTTTAGTCTTTAAGCTTTCCAACAGTTTCCAAAAGTCAGTGCACACTTTTTTTACAACACCCTTATTCAAAAGTATTGGATGCTTTTGAAGGTCTTTGGATTCAGATTTCCATTGAAATATTGAGAATTCAATTTCAAATTTATTGATTTCCTTTTATGTTAGCATTCCAGATGTCTTCAATTTGAGATTTCATTGATTCCATTTTATTTTTAATATTGCCAGAGAAGGCCAAGAAGATTTTGAAAGGATCCTAATTGTTTTTGTCCTTTGATTAGTTTTCTTGTAGATTATATTGGAGGCCCTGGTTGTTGAGGGGGGGGGGCCGGGGGTTGATTAATCAAGGGATAATTATATGTATATATAGGATTGCGTTTTTGGGGTCTTGCAGTCTATTGTCGCTGTGAAGAAGCTTGAGCTGCTTTAAGTTTTCATTTGCAGCTTGATCAATGGCTCAATTCCAGCACCGTTTCTACCCTGAATCCGGACGCTTCCCCTTCAGCAAAGTCTACCTTTTTCACGATGAAGCGCCGCACGTCTTGTGCCATCGCACTGGTGGGATGTACTGAATGGGGACAATACGAGGTGGGGAAAACATGGACAACGCGCATTTGTTTGGCAAAATGGGAACATTCCTGCAGTCAACTTAGTTGGGACTTTCTTCAGTATATAATATACAATGCCTGTGGACCATTCACCATCGAAATGATTTGAGAGGCGCGCCCCACGCCCGCAGAAACCCCATCTCCTTGACAGCGGCTTGCATGGCCTTGACCAGAGACACCTGACAGCTCCAGTGAGTTGAGCTATGCTGCTCCAGTTATGATGATCAGTTCAAGGTCCCAACACCTCCCTCTCACGGTTGGTCCCCTCCACTGCAGCCCCTAGTAAAGCCCCCCCCACAGCCATCGCCATCGCTCGCTCGCGGTCCGCGGTCCGCGGTCACGGCCTGCTTCTTTCGCAAGACCAGTCGACTGACGAACTCGAAAGTCACCAAGCGCGGATCGTAGCAGATCCCATCCATGCTGTGCCTCAGTGAAGCCGTCGGTGGAGCTCGCGAGGGCGAGTGGAGCTTGGAGGTTTTCAGGTGCCGTGAAGAGCTTGGAGGTGGTTTTGAGGATCGATAAAGAGGACCATACGAACTTTTAGGTGTCAAAACTATGGATTTGGATCGATAAAGATTTGGTCTCAAAAGTGGAAAGTACACTTAGATCTTCAAGCTATGTAAAATGAATGCCTTTTGGCCGGAAAGGCATAGAATTTTGGTTGGAAGATTGACACGGTATGGAGGATGTCTGGATCCATCGCCGATCTGGCTCCGGCACCTACCAATCGATGCAGCTCCTAACCGAACCTTTTGAGTGAGCCAAAAGGCATATCTTGGCATGCTTAAGTGGATTGACTGTCTGACTCATGATATCTATATTTGAGGAACACCATCGAATGGATGCAATTAAATTCGTGGGACTCATATTCCCTTCACTCTTGTCTTCGTCCAACCAAAGTCCCCACTTCACACCATCCACAATCATCCACTCATCCCAGGTGCGTATGTAAATTAGAATAGGTCTCGACCTCCCAAAGACTCCCCTGGCAAAAAGGGAACATAAGCCCAAACCATCCAAACTCCCATTGGTTGGGGGATCTCCCTATTAAAATACACCCATGATACACCCATGTGGAACTCAGCTCGGCACGCTTCGGCGCCCAGGCTACTGGCCGCCTCAGCCGCCTTTTCGGCCAGCTCCGGCGCCAGTGGGTCCTGGTGCCCCGGATCCACCACATCCGACGGATCACGAAACGAAACGAAGGTACGACTGGATTGATCGTGATGCATGACGAAGGTACGATCGTAGTGTTTCATCATGATCGTAAAACATCTTCTTCAAGAAGTATACGAAGTATAGTCATGCATGGATCAGTCACTTCGAAAGTCATGTTTATCGTGATCATGATGGTACTTCTCACATCTTCTCAGTCTCTTTCTCCTGTTCAAATCGTCGATCTTCCAGTCCTCCTCGGCATCCTCCCGGGTAAACCGCCCACTCAGGCGGCTCCACCTGACGTGTCCGAGCAGCGAGCCAGGCGAAAGACCTGGAAGTTCTTGCCACCACCACCACCACCACCACCAGCATCCTCATCCTCATCCTCATCATCCTCATCTTCATCCAGCTTCTTCCATGTCACCTTTGGTGCCCCCCCTTTCAGAGGTTTTATGACGTGACCGAACCGCCCAGGACCACGACAACCACCGGTCACCACCATCGTCCAAACGTAAGGCATCGACGCCGAACGCGTCCGGTCACTTGGGAGGCTCAAACGCCACGTCCGCAAGCACCATCATTCGTCGACATAGAAGGTGGAAGACCCAACGATTCGCTAACAAGCCATATTGAAATGGTATATAGTCATAAAGATGGGAGACCCAAACCCACTGGGAGCCCCCTGTCACCCTGTCAGCTTTGTGGATGGTCTATTTTTGGAAGTGCTTTCCAAATTTCATCCGGCTCACCAATTGAAACCCCTTTGACACGTGGCTCTACAGCCAAAAATGATCTCAACAAAAACACGTAGATAGACCCCCAAAAGTAGATCCCACTTGACATGTATTGGAAACATTTGGAAACCGTGTCTATCACGTTCTATTTGGGGATCACTATAAAACATCCGACCCCAACAACGTGGCTCTTCTCCAACTTCCACGGCCAGGGGCACCAGTTCTTGGAGCGTCGCCCTGAGCTGGAGCCATGCACTGGAGTGTCCACCAAATGCCTTGCCACCAGGAATCCAACAGATGGATCAAAGGGCCACTGCCATATGTTCTTCATAGGGTAGAAGAAGAGAACAGTGAACCAGAAGCTGGGGCTCCTGGCATCGCTACTAGGAGCAAGGACGCTACTAGTAGCTCCTGGCATCGCTACTAGGGACAAGAAGCTAAGGGCATGGACTTGCCGACGGGTCATCTGTGGCTGGTCCCGTTTGGGTACTTCTTGGCCTAACTTCCTTTCACGAAAAGACGAAAGCATTTAGACATGTGCAAAGGAAGAGATCCTTCACCAAAACAAATTGCAATATTAACATAATATAATATATACTTAATTGACATATCCCACAGTTGAAACAACTCGTTTTCCACATCCGAAAGTGATTTTGGGACATTTTGGGACCTCTCCAAACCTTAGCAGCCATAGTGACCTACAGGTGGGTTTGGCAGAAGCGCGAACTTCCAGGTTTTCTGCACCCAGAACGGTGTGCCCCCTGCATGTTCGGTCTCCCACACGAGTGGTCGACAATCCTTGCGTCAAAGCGGCAGTTGCTTCTCCGCCAGCTCCTTCAGCTTCAAGAGCGCCGTAAGGCTTTGACGGCACAGCAACATCTGAGTCCATCGCCCACGGAACATGCTCCATCGGGCGAACATGCAGAATCCTCTACCCAGGAGTCCAAGCATGCAGAATCCAAAGGAGATCAGGGTCGGACCATAGGGGGATTGTACATCCCAGACACTCCATGTATGCCATATATGCTTACATTGACCCCCAAAACCACATATATGGCATACATGGAGTGTCTGGGCATGATATGATGCTTGAAAATGACATTTTGATGCTTTGGCGCGTGCAGAAAAGCTTGGGGGGGAGTTCGAAAATCGTTCTGATGTCCCGGCAGGATTCTCCACAGTTCTCTACGGGGCCTGGAGGAACTAGCTGTGGACATCACAAGGCGTTGGAAGACTCCCTGTAGCTCCTTGGCCTCACGTTCAAAGGGGAATTTGGATGCCCCCGGCTCCTTAGTTCCCTCCTAACCACCAGCGTTTGACAGAACCAAGTAGCCGTAGCCTTCGAAACTGCCTTGAAACCACGGCACAATATACCAACACTTCATAAAACGTCTAAGAACGGTGGATCTCCAAGTGGTGCACATTCAACAGGGGATTGCCTCAAAGAGGGTGTGTTCACCACCAAAATACCCATACTAAAGCTGGGGTTGGGAGTAAGTGAAAGGTGTTGGAGCGTTCTCTCACTCTAAGACAGCTATCTTCGGAACCTTTTGGCGTGACAAGGTTAGCCTGGACATCGTGTCCAACTTGTGTTGATTTGGGGGGGACTGATCCCTGCACTTCACGATGTCGCCAGGTGGGTATCGATCAAGGCCTGCGTAGCGAAACATGGTAGCCATTCATATAGTATCCCAAACGCTCCATGTATGGTATATATTATATATATTATATGCCGATCAATTGGGGTGTTTCGAGGGGTCAATGTAGGCAATATATGGCATACATGGAGCGTCTGGGTATAGTATAATTGCTCCACTTTGGGATACCGTTCGTAGTTCTTAATTTCTACATGCAAACATCCAGATTCTCTGTCCCTTTCTGTCCCCACAAAAGAGTCCACTGTTTCCCCCCCCACAAAAAAAAGGTATCTTTCGATTAGATCAAACGCCATGACGCGCCCTGCGATCATGTAGACTGTAGAAACTTGATTCATAACTCCCTCCCCTTGGAATTCCAAACCCTCTTCATCTGGTGTGGGTATGAATCAAGAGTCCACTGTTAAACGTCGGGGTCTCTAATCGACGGCACCACGGCACCGCGACGAGGGACCCTCATGCGCCGCCAAGATGCCCGAGCACTCAGGCGCATGATCAGCAAAAGGCTGCAGGCGATGCTCCGGCGCTCCCGCGCCTGGCGCGGCCGAGGGGGGGAAGCAGCATGCGGATTTTGTGATCCGCACGGATTGATCTTCATGATCACTCTCTGAAGTTGTAAGGGTGTTCTTTTCGCAAAAACTCTGAGTGTCTTTGGAGCATCTTTTTCTCACCAGCTGTGGGCACCTGAGACATGTGTATGTTGATAGGGAGATCCCCAACCAAGAGGACTTTGGAGTCGCTCAATCTGCCGACCTCCACGGCGGGACGCAAGTGTGGCAGCACCTCACTGATGCCGCCTGAGGAGTGAGCCATGGATCCATGGTTCCCCCGACATCGGCCTAGCCTATAGGCCACCGCTGATGGCTAGGCCGAGTAGGTAGGTAGGTCAATGGGGCGTCCCGTGATGGAAGAGGAGGAAGATCTGCAGAAAACACCCTCTCCAAGAGGTTTCGTCTGGGAGAGTATTTTTGGACTTCAAAGTCGCAGGTGGTGAGGTGTTGGAGGGTCTCGGCACATGGTGAGAGCTGTGAATTGTTCAGCAACCGTATGAATGTGAAACCAACATGATTTGGCTGGGATATGCTGGGATTGTCATGGTGAACAATGTTCTCTACTTTAAAGGAGACTCATCATGAAGTAGGGGTTTGTCACAGAGTGGTGCTAGCATGTGCTAGCTGAGGAAGTTTGTCTCAGTCGGACCCCCCACGTTAGATTGGGAGCTGAGGATTTCCGGAAGTGAGTGTCAAGTGAATCTTGGAGATTTCCCCTGCCACCAAGTCATACAGCTTCAGTAGTGGCAGTGACAACTTTTGGCTCAACAACTTCAGCCACACATACAAAACCAACTACCAAAGAACACTTCTCGGACCGCCCTTTCCGGGCTTCGTCCGGGCTTCACGTCACTGTGATGGGAACGATGCCAAGGAACCCTGGATCAGCAGCAGCTGCAACATCTCCTGCGCCGGACGGTCATGGCCATGAAATCCCCTGGCGTCCACCGGTGTGCAGGGAATGACCCTCAGGAATGAATGGCCTTGCTTTCCGACTGAACACCAGTCAGATGACAGGTCAATCATTCTCAACTACTACTTGAAAACATGGGCACACTCTACACATGTGCCCTACAGAGGGCCACCTCTCACAATGAAAGCAGCATCCGTCACAAAGAAAAAGGCCATGTCATGAACTCTCTGTAACCATATAGGTTCGCAGCTCATGTTTCATGTCCTTCCCATCATTAGGAAGGAAACCACTTCATGATGGCAAAGAACCACTTTGGGGAAGATAATCATTTTTCTGCCCAAAGAACTTCTATAGATTTCGCTTCATTACATACATTCCCATCTCTCTAAACCTCCAGCTTCGGACTCAAACACTTGTCCTTCAGCCGAGGTCGACAGCGCGACAGCGACGTCGCTCCTGGAAGCTCAGCTCACCCAATTCCCCGGCCAATTCACGCAGGCGAGTGGAGCTGGCTTGGCCTCGCGGTTGCGTGGCTCCGGTGGGAAGAGCCCAAGCGTTAAGCTATAAGGGGCCTTGAACAAAGTGGGGAGCAAAGGGGTATACTTTTTGGAAGATGATTGCTTTCGTTGGTGGGTTTGTGAAACCCATCCAACCCCCTATACAAAGCAACAACATGGTGCTGTTTAAAAGGGTTTTGCGAGAGAGTGGTAGGCAGCTTGCTTGTTGGCGCCTGCTGCATGCGGAATTCAACATTCCCAGAACGAAACCAGCAATATACCTGGCATCGTATGGGCCGTAGCAGCCGTAGCATTGTGAAACAGAGGCACCGCTGGCCCCGCTGCCACAGTCAAAGGCGGGCATGATCAACAGCCTTCTGGCAAAGGGGAGATGCTTTCATGGTGGCTAAAACACCCTGTACCATGCACACCGCACGATTTCACGAGCACGTTGTCTCCGCCGCAACGATACAGGAATCCACAATGATGAACTGTTCCACTGTTCCAAAAAGTTCGGACTCACATGGAACTGCTGAGTTGCTGATGGAACTGCTTTTGGGTCCGACCGCCTGAGTTGGCCATGTCTTTCACCGAGCCGATCGCTGCATACCTCGCGAGCTCTATCGCTTGCGAGCTTGCGGCTGGAGCCGCAGAGAGGGAGGAGTGGGTAGTGTGTGAAGGTCCAGGTAGGTAGGTGGGTTAGGTCCAAATAGGTTGCCCAGTCTTTTAGAAGAGTTCGTTACCTCAAATCCAGAAAGCTATTTCTTGAAATACATTATAAATGTTGGACCAAAAGGTTTGAGGAAACCAACATGTTGCATCTCCCTGTGGCCTCTTGCTCTGATCTAGACTCTAGACTTTTCTGAGGGCATCTTAAAAGATCCTGGTGCATCCTGGTGCAGCTCAACATGCCAAACCCCAGACCGGCGCATGCCATAGACCTCTTGCAATCCAAGGCGCATGGCCTCCGTGTCCTCCTCCAACATACTGTTAAGCCTTGGTCGAACGATCAGTTGGCAGTTCCAAATGCTTGCCAACTTTCCTTGACCTTCAGCTGGTAAGGTCTTTGAGTCATTCTCCATCTCTCCCACCATCCAGTGAAGCAAAAAGCCAAATCCAAAAGAATCCAAGTTGGGGCAGTTCTCAAAAACGGGGCCCGAGGGTTTTGCATCCACCCATGCACCTTTGGGTCGACCGAGGCACCCCAACTCCAGAAAATTCACCCAAAACACATCCAAACGCCAGGCCCCGCAACGGCAGCAACGTTCTCCAAACAATAAGTGCACAGTTGCACTCCGAGCACAGTTCTCCAAACCGGTCGCCCGTTCGGTCTGGTCCCAGAAACGCTTGGATCAAACTTTCGGTCTGCGATTGTAGGGCCTCCAGCTGCGGCCGATCCTGCCGACATCGGGAGGATGGTGCGACGGGGGGACGAGACCAGGAGTGAAGGCCCCTTGCGGGCACTAAGGCCCTAGGCATTGGCTCATCTCAGTGATTCAAAAGCAAACAAGTGATGTTCCAAGCAGTTTGGGGGGTCCGTTCTTCTACTAAACGGTGTGGAAAGGTCGGGTGTCCATTTGCAAGCCTGGCTGTAGGGGAGAAGAGTTCAACCAGAAGTTGATTTCGGTTCATTCAGGCGTGCTCTCGCAGCATTCAGGTCCAGACTGTTCACCTTTCAAGAGCTTGAAAGTGTGAATATGATAGGGAATCAGCCATCTTCATGGTAGGGATGACCCAACAAGATTGTCAGACCAACCTCAGTGACAAATCTTTTGTTGAAGGGAAATCATCTAGTAGCTACACTCCTTAGATCTGGCCTGCATCCATGGTCTGGCTTACTACGTGCTTCTGATCCATAAAATGGATGCTCGAAGGCGTTGCTTGGCAAGGGGACAGGTTTGTTTCCACCTGGCAGGTGTCTTTTTTCTCAAGCTCTACTATATACAGTAGCTGACAACATCCAACATCTCCTCATCCCCTCAACTCATGGTACTGTACCAATCCACTCGCCAATAAATTCGCTTCACCCGCCGCGTTTCGATACGCTCAACACGGCGAACCTATTCTTGCTCGCTCGCGGAGCGACGCGATCGCTGCTCGCCTGAAGCACCTGCGAAGCGGTACTCGTGGTGATGTTCTGGAAAGTCGCTTGTCTCAGCCTTGGACAAGTCCAGACCGAAAGTTTAGAGTGTCGGTGACCCCATATATAAGAGGAAGGATGATGTCAGGATCTTACAACATCTTAGAACGACCACCAAGGGACAACCCTTCATATATTAATTAATGAAATTTATCAATTCTCCATTGGCGACTCCTGTCCAAGTGCTCCAAATGCGCGAGGTTTGGAGGCGCAAGGGGCAGGAACAAACGGAAAATCGAATTGCCAAGAGTGGTCATGGGAAAGGGCCGCAAAGGATTTCAAATTTCCAAACAAGCACAAGCACAACTAGATGTCCTCAACTCCTATAGTGAAGTGGAGGAAGTTCCTGGAAAATCATGCATTTCACAACCCTGGGTTGTGTGATTGAATTGTTTCTGAAACTAAATCAAACACTTCCTCATCCGGTCCAGTGCGCGGAAAATACCAACAACCGCCCGACAGCGGAAAAGACGCCCGACAGCCGCCCTGCTCAGACTCGGCTCGCCAGGCGGCTCCCCAAAGTGCTGAAAATCCGCCTGGGATGGATGTTTCTTGGAACCAGCGCACTGTGCAACTCTCCGGATGAAAACGAGCTGGAATGAAGACCCCACATCGGAAGTCGGAAATCAGGAAAGTTGGGGTTTTCAATGGTTTTCATCATACCTGACAAGTCAGAATTTGGGGTGTTTTCATCTCCTGGAGCCGTTTCTGCGTACTTTCACTCCTTCATGCCATGCTTCTACCGGCTCAAAGACTTGTGCATCTATGTGCATCTGAGTGCTTACGGCTAATGGCATCGACCCCATGTTGAAGCTACTTGTCGAGAGGCTCCCACCATTCGGGTGTGGCCCATCCCACGTGTGGCCCACGCCTTCAGCCGCCGCAGCAGTGCACGACCGGAGGCATTGGAAGCCATGGGGCTTTGCTCCAGGACCAGGTGACGCAAGACCGGCAGGTCCTGCGCTCGACGGCTCGGATCTGCTCGCGTTTTTCGGGAGTGATGGAGAAGGTGTCATCAATGGATGTTGAGCGCGATGGCCTTTTGGACATGAATGCTTTTGTGGTATGGCATGTTAATGACAATCATTGTATTAATTATAATATGTAACATGGATTTCTTGGAAAGGTTGCTGGGCCCTTTGCAAACCGATGATGTCGTCAAAGATTCTGTGGCTGTAAACCATCTGGAGCACATTTCAACGCCTAAGAAAGCGTGAAGAAAAGGATCGTATCTTTGAGAAACAAGTTTTGATCAACTTGCCAAATTGTGTTTAAATTTCATCTGGTGCCATGTCAAATCCTAGTTCAGGTGCTTAGACACCTCTCCTTGTCCACAGGCGCATCAGACATCCCCAAAACATCTGAGCAAGCGCAAACGGGCAGCATGTGTTTCAATGGACGGCTCTACGCCCCAAAAACAAGGCAGGCTTCCTTGACATCAAATGAAATGCACCATGTTTAAGGCCCGTACAATGTTTGCAAATTAGTTCCTTCAATTTCAGGTAGCTCTTACTGCAGAAACATGACAAAATCACCCAAATTCATGCAAAATCCATCAAAGTTCATACTACGCCGTAGGAAAGGTTAGCCTGGCTCTCCTTCAGGGAACAAGGCAGTCCCATAGTCATGGTAGCAAAATTAGTGCGTGAGCTCGAAGCAACATCAAACCAACATGAAACCACAACAAAAATTGAATATTGAACACATGCATCATCAAACCATACCACCATGTTAGAATTCTGGGAATCAAGGAATCATCTAAACTAACCAACATAGACAACGAAAGGGCGTTGGCTTCACCGCCCAAGCAGCTGTTGAGCCCCAGCGCCGTGAGCGGCTTGGAGGCCAAGGCTGGGAGCTGCTCGAAGGCCAAGTGCGGCAGCTGACTGCACGGGAAAAAAAGAACGGCGTCCGTCGGCAGGTGTGGAAGCCGCCACGGCACCCACCAGGATCCACCGTGAAAACAGCGGTTGGGGTGGAAAAAACGAGAAAAACACCTGTGACAAAAACGGGGACGATATTCTTTCAGGGGGTTGCTTTGGATATTTGTGATTCATGGAGGAACCATGGATCGAGCTGGGGTGCCCCTGTCACATCCACGGCCCCTGGATTGGATAAGCCACACCAACCAACTCCATGTGACTCTTGGTCACCTGGTCTATTTTGGAATCTGAAATCTATTGAATCCACGCTGAATGCAGAAAGCCTCAGGGCGTTTGTTGAAAGCATCCGCTGTGTGTTCTATTTAATTGTGTTTGTCACTTTGGGTTCTCCTGGGACGACGAGAACTGTAGCTTGGTTGGAGATGGTAGATTTATAAATGTTCTTCACCCAACAAATTCTTGTTCAATCGTGCGGGACAACTTTAGCCAAGCTGCTCATGCAATTCTTTACAGCACTGCCAGAAGCTCTCAGATCCTGCCACAGTTTCAATTCTATAAATGAAGGACGGTCAAAATTTGTTGAGTTGCAGGTCATCAGGATTTGGTGAGTGTGTTATCGCTTTTGAGCCAAACATGCACTTTGAAATCCCACGACCACTCACACTGTCACTAATGTTGAGCCTAGCTGCCTAGCTGCCTAGCTCCAATGCTTTTCTGAAAACGGTGTATTTGATTGCAGAAACTCCAAACTGCGGGGCGGACAAGCTGGTGATGCGCAAAAGAGGCAAAGTACTGTAAGTAAAATTAAATAAAACATCCAAATTAAATGAAACATCCAAAGGCACCACGTCTCTGTGCGCTCACCAGGACACCAACAACGAAGCCCACTGTCCGGTTTCTTCGACTCCTCGTGAGGTGGAAAGCTGGTCCAGTGGCAGCTCACTGAGGCATTGCGTCCTGCGTTGGCGCCCGGCTGCGGTGGCCGGACAGGATTGGTGAACGTGACCGAAGGGTGTGACTGGCGTATTGGTGGTAAATGAGGGAACGATCTTTGTCTTTGAAAGGGGGAAAGGCGCTGAGCACCCAGGCCAGGAGCAAAACAAACAGGTGACGTCAGTTTGATCCGTCCCTGTGCTCTCATATGCTCTGATATGCTACCCTGTGCCTTCCTACACCTGGCGCCTAAAGCGGCAACTGCATGTTCTGGTCCTGCAATCAAAGTCCCAGATGTTGGATGGCCAACGATGGTCTCCAAAGGTATCTCAGGACGATGGTCTCCGCAAATGCTTCGTAAAGATCAAAAAACAAAGAACAGGTGAAAACGCAGGAAACCACACACACTGGTGGCTGTTCATTCTGCCTTAAGCTGCTTTATGAGGTAACCCACAGATCTATGGCCTTCATCACCTGTTTCGCTGTTGAATCCTTCGTCCTTCATCCCCACGTGTTCGGCACATCGACTTGCAACCCAACAAGTCGGCGTGACCGAAGGACCATGCCATGCCGTGCCAACGCCGTGCCAAGGCGCTCATCATCCGAAGCACCTTCAAGAGACGGTCATTCGTCAAGGGCGCGCCAGGCATCTCCTCCTCGTCTCGTGGGTGTCGCGAAGTCGGCGGATGGCGGATGCTGGTCTTCACACCACGTGTGGATGAGGTGCAAAAGCAAAGCAAAGGAGGGTTAGAGCCTAGAGCAGATTTGGGAGTTTGTGCATCCGCTGTCTTGGGAGGTTAATCTGACATCCAGCAACAAGAACATGCGCAAGTAAACGACCCAAATGCGATGGTGGCCCAAAGGATTCTCTTAACATCATAGAAATGCATAGAAGCATGATGAAGCACAACTATCCTCCAAACCAATGGCGTGATGACGCCTACAGTCCCCCCAAATGGTCCCCCCCAAAGATCGCCGCTTTGGTCAGGCGACCGTTCGGTTCAACCCGTCCACCACCGGCCAGGCCTCCTGGTTCTCGGTGGGCCATGAGGTCTCCGTTTCTGGGCTGCACGTTCTCCATGTGCCATTCGCCCGTTCCTCAGTCGTTCGGAGAGTCGGTCGTTCGGAGAGTCGGGCTGCATGGCATGTGGCCGGAATCGGGATGCCATCTGCGATCGACATGAAAAAGAGGCGTGACGAATGGCCCAAACAATTTTTGGATGGGAGGCCTATCTCCGGAGACGCCAGCGGTCGGTTCAGGCCCCGGTCTCGCCACACGGTCGCAGGTTGTAGCAGCGGAACCTCTCCCGGTGATGTATCCACCGAGCAGAGGCAAACATAGACCGTCTCCCTGCTGATACGTGTGACCGGGAGGTGACCAGATCCCTGGCGAATCTCACCATCCTAAGAAGACATGAATATGGATACAAACAACCAGTAGTTCAACCAGTAGTTCCAAAGGGGGGGCTTTCACTGTTGAAGGAGAGGGGGCCTAACTGTCATGTCTCATGTCACCACTCAAAGTTTCACTCCTGGAACAAAATACCAAAGACCTTGAAACCATCAAATGGGATGAAGTAGCACCTTTGAACAAGCTCACTGGAATCTCAAAAGCTCCATGAAACTGCAATGACATCAATAATGATGGATAATCAAGGTCAAATACCTCATGAGTTCCGTCTCCATCATGAAATTCCATAGGCTCAACAACTCCCATGGGCTCATCATGTCAACTCCGACCGGTCAGACCGGACCACCCACCCACACTTCGCGCCGAGCGACGAAGCTCCAAAGCGCCGAGGGCCAAGGGCCGCGACCGGGACTGGGGGAGACCGAGACCGCGCTGAGTTCCTGGTGCCACCGGTGAATCCCAAGGAACATCACCATCCAAAGGACTAATGGATGTGATTATGATATGTTTATAAGTCTAAAATGATTATTAGTAATAGTACGTATATAAGTATATAATATCTCTAAAACATGTTATCTGCAGTCTTTCAAAGTATCATGTCATGTCATCTATTTCATCAAGGATGGCACCATGGTCCTCCAAAACACAGCGCTCTCTCTCTCTCTCTCTTAACTCTCTTAACTACAAACCAGTATAGCTGATACCTAGCGTTTTGGAATGCATCTCCCCCGTGCTACACGGATCTCGCCTGGCGAAAGCTCTGCAGCGCCGCCAGCAGCGCAGGGCCAGGCGTGTCAGACAGACGCGGAAGCCTCGCGATGGGCGCGGGAGTAGCCTTTGGGACGCCTCATCTTTCAATTTCCCATAGAAACTGACAGACATTGACTCATCAGAGAGCTCTTGTTCCTCTTGCCCCATCTTCCAAAGCAGTTCCGACAGGTCAGTTCTGAAGGGATTTGCGGAGTGTTGTCTGTTTTGAGGGGGGGCATGATCACCATGACCCCTTTTGCTTGGGGTTTGGAAAGGAAAGGCCATGATCACATGATGGTCATTGGAAGGTTGGATGAAAAGAGTCGGACCATGCCAACTTGCAGTTTTCATGGGTGTCCCTTCCTCCGTTCGTGTTGGTGTTTGATGAGGGGTGCGACCTTTCACAAACCCACAAAAAGAACTGCCAAAGGATGATTTATAGACACCCCCCCCCCTGACTATAGGTATATATGTCCATCCCAAAGCCACCCAAACTGGGTGGTGCCTGGTGATGCTGAATGTCTGACTGCCATTTCGCCGTCCCACCTATGCCGCCCCAGCCGTCCCACCTATGCGCCAGCGCAGGCTTGGCCTCCATGAGGCGCAGAAGCGCCGCCTCGGCGGAGATCCGATCGCCGCTCCAGCCGGACGGTGCGAAGCTGAAGGATCAGTTGGAGCTGGGAAGTGTGAGCTGAACCGTCGAACCCTGAAACGCGCCCATATTGTATTATATAGTAAGTAGTTTCAATAGACAAGCTACACCTTGAGGTCAGTTGGCATCTTTTGTTTTTTTTCTCTCTCTCTCTCTGTGTCTCAATAGCTTAGTAGAAAAGCATTACACATATTACAATATATAGGTGGCACAAGCAGCACTTATAGCACTTATTTCGACATAACAAAACCGGGGCAGCAACTATGACAGGCATTGGCAACATTCAACATGCCCATCCTCCTTGCGCCGAGACTAGCTCCCCATCCCCACGGCGGGGCCGCGCGGATCGCACCGCAGCACCGGGTGTGAAGCATGTTCGATGGAGTGCCATGGACGCAGGCGGTTGCCAAGGCGGTTGTTTGAATGAGCGGATTGGTTAGAGATTCCGAGAAGGGCCGGGATATGCCGGGATGATTGATGAAAGTCTCTCATTCCCTTCGAGTCGCACCAGTCAGAGAGAATTGTAAATCATATCAAGGGAAAGTGGGACACCTGTCCTTGGGGTTGAATTTGGGTGCCAGAGAGCGCTCGTCGGGCACCCTGGCCAGTATGGGCCCCTGCGCCAATTCCACCGGCGGCACCAGGCGTGCCTTGCACGATGCCCAACACGTCATGTACCACCTGGTCTGACCCAACCACAGGTTGGTGGAGGGAAACACCCATCTTGGAGGTCAATATGAAATACTCCCCCTACAAGTCCAGTCTGACCCAGTAAAACCTGGTCTTTTACATCCTCATACATAGTGTTTTTGGTATGACCACGCCCTGTAAATTAAGGTCATTGACCTGTAGGGTCCCGGTGAAAAAGAGGCCAATCCCTATGAATCCACATACCGAACCTGAGAAGGTGATGTGTTCGACTATTTATGTAGGCGCCAGGAGGGCCTAAATACTTCCTGAAAAGGTCTGTGGATCCATAGGGAATGCTATCAGTTCAAACCCGTCCAGGTTTCCCCCAACACGGCGGTCGTCCGCTTGGTGTCCAGGAAGCGGATGAGCACACCGACTCCGCAGAAGGGACTTGTCCATGTTCGAAAAGATCGCTGACGATCGCTGACTTGTAGGGGTCATGAGTTTCCCAGGTGAGTTCTCAGTCACAAAACCGCCGACCTTCTTGTCTGGATGAAGTAACATGTAGCAAGCTGTCAAAAGCATGTGGGGCCTCCATTCGTGAGCCGTGAGCCCCCCCAAAAAGACGTGCAAAACCATATATGCACCGAAACCCACGCCCCAGCTCGGGCGATGAAGGACATCAACACACACCACCCCCTACCGTCACTGCCGAACCGGAAGCCGATCCCCACCAGCAGCTCGCCGGTGAGTGCCGGGTCGTCGCTGGGGAAGAGCCACACCTCTCGCGCGGCCGACGGCCGGGAGCCGCCGTGAGGTGGATGCGGCTACCCGACGCCCAGCGGGTGGTCACCACCTGCGACGGACCTGCGAAGTCTGCCAAAAGCCAGCAGGTTGGAGGGTGCTGGTATAAAGTCATCATAAATTATTGACCAAAGCCATCATCTAAGGTGTCATGATTGATCGTGATTGATCGCAAACAAATTTAAACCATGAAATGGCTTGATGTGCATTTGTTGTTAATAGGTGACAAATGGCGACAACAACAAGATTGATTCCAAATCGACCTTTTCCAATCAAAGTCTTTTGCAACTTGTTGTCGAAATAGATCTACGGAACTGAGCAGAAGGGAATTTCAGCAAGAGCTTGGATGATGCTAGTGATTGAGCCAGTAGCTTTTCATCGGAACTTCAGCAGAAACATTGAACCGTCTTCATTTGTATAGCGTAGATGCCTTACACTGCCGTAAAGGTTCATTAATGCTCACACCTGCGAACACAGAAAAACCGTCAGAATTATTTTGCTGCTTCTGCACCATGACGGCCTGAGGTTCCCACGATCTGCTAAGCTCCGATCCGGTGGAAAAAACTGTGTCAAAACATGGCAGAACTGCGGTATGAATTCCCCTCTCGGGCTCCTGGTGGTCTGAATCCAACGGAATACCCTCAAAAACGGCCCAAGAAATGGTACAAAACATATTCTTGGAACTATAGCAGCAAAACCCTCCTCATAAGGCTATAGCTATAGTGATTCCCCACTGACGTCCGCCAGGCCCAAAACCCCCACGGTCCACCACCTAGCCCAGTCGGCCCGTCCGGCCGTGCGGGTGCCGCTTAAGAGTTCCTGAGAGGCGCCCGACGACGGACCCTCCATGGCAGGGGTTGGGGACCTCAAAACCCTGTCTGAAGGCCCGGATTCTTAGGGTACAGAAAGAAGAAATCAGCGGATTGAGACATTTCTCAAAACCCTGATTGATTGAGAGACATGGAAAGAGACATGTGTGAGATGTTAAGGTGGTGTTGATGATATGTGTTGATGGACAGTGTTGAGAAACCATGGAAAAAGGAACATGGTTGTGTGAAACGGTTGTCAAACGTGGCAGCTGTGTTCCTTTTTACGGGCTGATGGATTCAACGGCAATTCAACATCTATATATTTGGCCATGAGTTTCATATCCCTCAACTGAGAAATCCTTCCTTGGTCTAATGACAAGTTGCCAACTGGTCCAAGTCCATCTTCAGTTGCTGGTGAGTAGATATCTTGAAAAAAAATATTCCATATTTCTCGGCAACTTCTGAGCATCCGGGATGCAATCCCAAACACACAATGGAATATGTATGGAATAATTATATGCCTACATTGTCCCCTTTTCAACCACCCCTGGCTTGATGGGCAAATATGCCAGTCCCAAACAGGTCGCGTCTGGGAATGCCAGCAAAACCAAACCGAGGTACGTAGAGCAGCAAGAAGTCGTGTGAGAGCCGCAACGGCAAGCGCCTGCAACGACCAAGTCGGCGCCACCATCAACCCAGTGGGATATGACACCAAAATACTCGAGGCAATCAGCTATTGAAACCAGGTCACAGGAGGGCTTACATGGCTCCATGTGTCTGCCATGTTCATCATATACACAGCGTTTACAGTACCAATAGTGGCAATATATGTGCCAAGGTACATCGTTCACCCAGAAAAGTCGTTCGGTCATCCTCCCCACTTTTCCGGACACGCCGTGGAAGGCTCCAACTGTCTGTGGCCCCACAGAAGGCACGCTGCTCTGTGTAACGACTGGGTTCATCACCAGGGCCCAGTGGATGATGATGGTTTTGTGTCGCAGGCCGACATCTGATGAAGATTTATCCAGTTAGGATTCTGATTACAGTACCTATTGTCACTATTTATAGAGAAAGGCTTTTGTTAAAAGTAACAGTATTTCAGGTAGGCCGACATCTCCAAAATGATGTTCTTGTTGACTGACTGTTAGTCCTTTGTGGCTACATGATGCTACATGGTCACCTCCACCGAGTCTTTTCATCGATCTGGTGAGGCCCAGCAGGCCAACGACACGGACTGCGAAAGCCATCCATACTTGGGAAGGATCCTAATATTCATGGGGAAAACTATGGAAGTTTGACCGACCCCCCGAATAGATCCGAATAGATAAAAAGTAGATCCTCACTAATTACACCGGCAAGGGACCCCAAATAGTGTAAAGAGGAACAGATGGAACATGGCATCACGTGGAAGGAAAGAAGGAGCACACAGATGAGAGCACAAATATGAGAGGATACATACAAGAGCACAAATGTGAGAGTGCACAGATGAGAGCAGCAGATGCGGAAGCAGGTGAAAGACCAGAGGGACCAGGCGTGAGTTTGTAAGGAGGAGAGTGCGACCAACGTAGTGCCAAAAATGCTAGAGTAGTATGGCTTGAAGGTCGTTGTAAAACAAAAAGCTACGACTGCAGACGCGCATGTTTTCCGCGTGTGCATGCAGTGGCAAGCTGCGAGTGCGTGCGACTCCGATGCGAGGGGACGCCCCAGCGCATGAGAGCACATGAGAGCACATATCTGAGAGCACAAATGTGAGAGCACATACAAGCACAAATCTGAGAGCACATAGGCGAGTACATAGGAGCATTTCGAAGTTCACAATGTACCGCGCCTGCCACGAAATCTGCACATCGAGGTTCACAAAGTACTGCGCCTGCCACGAAATCTGCACATTGAGATTCACAAAGTGCTGCGCCTGCCACGAAATCTGCACATGGAGATTCACAAAGTGCTGCACCTGCCACGAAATCTGCACATCTAGATTCACAAAGTGCTGCGCCTGCCACGAAATCTGCACATGGAGGTTCACAAAGTGCTGCGCCTGCCACGCAATCTGCCCATCGAGATTCACAAAGTGCTGCGCCTGCCACGAAATCTGCACATCGAGATTCACAAAGTGCTGCGCCTGTCACGAAATCTGCACATCGGAGATCCAAAATGAGCAAATTGCACGAGGCTTTCGCAAATTTTGAAATGCGTTTCAGAAATGCTGCGCCTACCACGAAATCATGCCTGCAGGTCATACGAAATGCTGCACTGGCCACGCAAAAGCATCCGCAAGTTCAAATTCCAAAAATGCGACCCCTCTCACGAATTCAGCCGTTTCACCTCAAAATATCGCATCCATGGTGCGGATTCCCTGCGCCTGCCACGTGAAACGCAGTCCTGCGAATGACACACGCCTGCCAACGTTTTTGCAACGTCCACAAAACACTGCGCCTGCCACGAAATTTGCAAAGTCTCCGATTCCTTGCACCTGCCACGTAAAATGACCTTTTCGAGGCTCCAATGTGTCGAATTCCTTGCGCCTGCCACGCAAAATGCACTTCATGTCCGAAAACGAGCACGGCACCTGCACGAGAGCTTTGTCCCGGAAGCGCGAAAACCGCGACACCCACTTTATGCGAGCCTGCGCAGTCGAAATGGACATGAGGAATTCAAAAAGTAACTTGTGCGAGCCGGCCCACGCAAAATGCCGCAACCACACGCGCGAACCCTGATCTAAACCCGGCCCTTAACTCTTACCGTAAGAACCCCTTAGTGCGGAGCACTATTTGGGGAAACATGTATTGCACACCGTTTCTATCATTTTCTATCTATTTGGGGACCTTTACAATCTCTCACACGCCAAAGGCCTTACAGATTCTGAAACTACAAAAACACACGCAGCTAATTAGGCGCTCCTAATATACCGTCTACCGCTACCCAATACAACAGCCATTAATGAAGGGACACATGTTGAAATTGAATGACTTTGACGGGTTTCTATTCCATTCTCACTGGTCTACTTAGTCTACTTGTCACCACTTTTTTTGTTTCACGGGAGTAAGCAACAAATCCGATATGTGGTTGATGGATGTTGATGGATGGGATGATGGAGTCTGTGTCTGCCTCAGCAGAAATGACACGGCCAAGACCCCATGCTTCGCACCAGCTCCTGTAAGCTGTGCAGCGCAAAAAGCTGTGACCGACCTTCAGGAGTCCCATGGAGTTGGGTGGTGTGGCTCGTCCCCTAGTCAGTGAGTGGATGTGAGAGGGGCACCCCAGCCACTCACTCCTTTTTTGATTTGTTTTGGTCACCGAGTGAAATGAACATCAGATAGGACTCCAGAGTCCCAGATGGAGCTGCACAGATCAAAGATCGGGGTTCAGCAAATCAAAGACCTGACCACAAGATATGCTTGTGACTCACAATAGCCATGAAAAGCCTTCTACTGCTTCTACTCTCTCTGCAAACTGTGGACATTCCAAGTGGAGTTATTTTTTGTATGCCTTCGGAGCAACCGGTGGTTCAACCGCTCATTCAACTTGCACTCATTGGACCACCGATTCCAACGCTTCGTCCTGGCTCATCTTGTTCGGAGAAGAGCAGTCCCGCCTCAGCGCGGAGCGACATGGACTAGTCCATGAGACGTGGAGCGACACCGAGGCAAAAAGGGGCCAACAACTGCAGCCCAAGCACCGCTTTCGGAGACCGAACGAAGGCGCCACTAAAGACATCTGCAATCAGTTCCTGACCATAGACATCGGCAGACCGTAGACATCCGTAGACCGTAGGCCTGGTTCAAGCATATGTTTCTCGGGATTGGCGTACTCCTGGCATGCACTGGATCACGTCTCGGTGTCCCTTCTTGAAGGGTTGAACATGTTTGAACTCCGACCCCTGGTCCAGTCTGAGGTAAAACCCTGGTCCTCTGAATCAATAACAATAACCTCAGTATAGTGTTTTTATGTCTTGCAACACCAGTAAAGTGAGCTCCAACTGTAAGGGACGAACACTTTGAAGTAACTCCAGCTCGACCTTCGGGTTTGCCGAGCCACCCTTTTTGTTGGCCTTGTCTTGGGGCAGAACGAGAATACCTTGACCCCTGAGGTGGAGAATGCACATCAATGCGCTCCAGTCCGCAACCAATGAACCTGTTGCTCCAGCCCATTCAACCTGCAATCATTCCGCTGTGTTGATGCAAGTCTTGCAACCGCAACCCAAATGCATCAAAGATGGATGACGCTGTGCTTTTATACACCCTTTTGGTTAAATTCCATGTGTCTCAGCCACGTCTACATCTGAGGCTCCTTGCCACATCGGGCGCATCCTGACACGAATGAGCACTGCTGGTTATGGTGACATGGTCGGAATCGTCTAGGAGGACTGTTGGCATCAAATTCAAAGAAGTCTGTTTCATTGGAACAAATGGTGAAGGCGCACACACCAAATCACACACACGCCAGCTACACCCACATACACCGCAAATAAGCTCTTGAATTCAACACCGTGTTCTGAATCATAGCAGGACGAAGGACAAACGAGATGTCACCAATTCTTCCAGGAAGGTTCTCAGAAAGGCAGTCCGTAGCATCCCCAGGTCCATGGCCTTTCGGTCCAGCAGTGAGAGCAGAGGCTCCAGCGGTACCGCGTCCAGCACGAGTTGGCCTCCTTGGTCCATCGATGGCAGAGTGGATGGCTGGAAATGGACTGGAATAGTCAGCAGTTCCAGCAGTTCATCACCAGCAGGACTGGAAACCAACATGAAATCACTAGCAGTTCCATGTCGGAATGGTTTTGATTTGTTGTGAATTCGCTTGAAACGTGAGTGGAACATCCTCCATTCTCATAGCACCCCGGCGTCAATATCCTGCTGGACAGTTCAGAACTGTTCTCTTAGACCGAAATCACATGGAAAAAGTACGAAAAAGATCCCTACCGTGCCAACAGAGGTTGAAGAACCCTATAGACTATCCCATAGGTACCCTGGTAGGGTCCTATAAGGTCACTTAACCTCCGTTGCTAGGGGGGGTGCCTCCAGGAAATGTAAGTGACATTTCCTAGACGTCTCCCCTGTGATAGAACCCCGCCAGGAGGGAACGAGTGACTCAGCTGCACTTAAAGACCTCGGATGAAAGCCTCCATCCTCCGATCACACAGCCTCCTCACAGCCATCTTCAGCTGAATGCTGCCGCAACTGCTGGCCATCCGCCAAATCCGTTTGGTCGTTCCACATGGTTTCTACGCGTTGGGTCGTTCCTCAAACCGCTCTCCGCCCTGTGGAACTTCGCACAATCGAACGGCGAAGCGGTTGCCAAGTTTAGGTGGGTCCCATTGGGATCCATGCAGCGGGTCGTTTGTGAATGGACCCATTCCACGCCCGGCTGAGGTGGTCTATATATAAATCATATATGATTAAAGCTCCTTCCTTCCCCCGCAAAAAAGAGGAGCGTTCCAAACTTCAAGTCGGCCATGTTCACCCACCAACAGAAATGGAAACCAGCTGCTGGTTGTAGCCTTCCATGGATCTTTCACTCCATCTTTCACTTTTTCTGGATCCACCACGAGTCCAAGCCCATCTCAGCTCAACCACTCTCATCCCACACAGAAAAACCTGGGCCTCCCGGACGCTCGGAGGGTCCTGGCCTGATGCGAAACGGACCACGCGCGGCTGTGAGGAGGTTCCATGGTGGCGTCCCCTATAGTCTGATTCACCTCGTTCAATTCCAACGAGGAGTTATGAACCACAACCGAACTTGCTCACAGAACCCAATCGTTCACCTCTGAAGATATCCATCTTCAGAAAATATTGCTGAGACTCCCCGACAGCCCCAGATCCTTCGCGCGCTGCAGGACCACTGGCCCTGGCGGATCACGTGCGCGGCACGAGCGAAACGAGCGCACGCCTCCTCCTATCAGTCCAGCCCTTCGAGGCCTGCTTCATGAGCCTCCAATTTCGACCGGTTGAATAATCATGTGAGACGCTTCAGCAGCGTACTCAATCCAACCATATCCAACCCACAACAGATATGGGAAGTGGATACCCATCCGGCCATCCAAAACGGCTCGAACGACCACGCCGCCTCTGCCGGCGGTGCCGTCCGCCTCGCCCTGCGTCACGTGTCCCCGCGCCTCAGCCAATGGACCCGGTTGGACCCGGTTGAGTTCCGCAGCGGGGGGGGAACTGAGTGACCGAGGTGCCTTTGAGACCGATCTTGGAACCTGGAACCTTCCATGAGTGTCCTGTTTGGAGGTTTTGTTAGTGGTGTAGGGGCTTCCATGGGTGACCCTTTTAAACGATCTTGGAATGATCATATCATATCAGTACGAACCGGACTATACTTAGTGCTTAGTTCGTTTAGGACTGACATGTATAGGAATTGGAATGATTCATCATCCATAGACCCCCCACTTTTGACACCCCATGGTATGCCACGACAGGATCAACATGGATCAACAATTAAAACATACTAAAACAATCATTGAAGCGTCTGAGATGCAATATCTCGCAAATGGATATGAGATCAACACTCCCGGGAAGGACATGCTCCCAACACACCTAGGTCCTAGGTGACCAGGTGTGCTCACTGGTCGCGTGTGTACAAGGAATGATGCAGCACCTGAAAGAACTGTCCAAAACCCTGTGGTCCTATGGTAAAGAACAGCTAGACTCGCTAGACCTGGCCAACATCTCCGATCCCCAGACCCCTTTCCTTCAGAAATCACGTATACAGTATAAAGGTTTAACTGAACTGTCCATCTGTTGGATCAGTTAGATCTACGAGGGAAAGCCCCCCGTCCGCGGGATCAATGCTTTGTCCGCTGTGCCAGCAAAGCCCAGGTACTGCCGAAACCTGTAGCAACTGCCGGTGCACCGCGCTGCGAGTGCGGAGCCTCAGCGAGCACCGAGCGAGTGCGGGGCTCCGCAGAAGCCAATCCATGGTGGAGAACCCAAATCACTTGCCCAGTGAATCAAGACAACTTGGCAAATAACGCCAAATAAATCAACATAAGATCAATTAACCAGTGGTCTTCAAAAGAAGCCAACACCTGACCGAGGGCTTCCGTGTAGCTAGCTGCAACGGGGGATCCACTTGGCCTGGCTTGGTAGATCACCAAAGAAAGCGGGTGTCAGATTTTGAGTAATGATCATCCGGTTGCAAGCCTCTTTCAAGACCATTGGAAAACTGTCTTTAACTGATCATCCGATTGCCTCTTCCAACAGTTTTCCAGTTGGTGTCTATTTTGGTTGGAAGCCTCTCCAACTGGAAAACTGTCTTCATAGACCATCGAAACTCCGTCTTCAACACAGTTCACATGAAAGTCATCCCTGTGCCCCTGCTGAAGACTCTAAAGCAACAAACATGATGGTCTATGGCAGTTTATGGGTCTATACCTACCTTTTGTTGCTTGCGGACCCACCAGGCATTCAAGAATATGTAATCCTCCCATGCGAGCCTTCCCTTCTGCAGGGAGTCTGTCAGCTTGGGACCCACAGCCACTTTTGTGCCACTTGACCCACAGCTGTTGATGCTTGTTGACGACTACTGGTACGTCAAAGAACTTGACCGGCTTGGAAACACTGAATCCTGAAGTAGCTCCCAAAAATATGTGGACAATGGCACAATGGGTACAAACATGTACAAACACTGGTCTTTCTTTATGGGGAGTGACATGCCCCAATTGCTGCCGATGCAGCAATGGAGGCTGAGGCTGGTGCACCTTCAAGATGAATCCAATCCAAATCGATTCCAAATCGATCCTGGGGCATCAACGCTGCCCCCCCTCGGGCTCCGCACTGCCAATGTGCCTCCTCGGAGCCTCAGCCAAAACCGTGAGCGAACGGCGAGCCAAAACCGAGCGACCCAAGGAAAGACACGTGTCTCGATGTTCGGGATGTCAACCTACCATAGTTTGGTGAGGGAGGCGCCATGACTCATAGTCATATGGGTGTAGTTTTAGGGGTTGACCATATGGTTGACTGGTCTATTTTCCGAACCGAGATCTTTGAGGCTACACACCCGGGGATTCTGCTGTTTGGCTTCAACACGGATCTGAATCACGGCTGGTTGTGACGATCCAACGAGGCAGAAAGCGACTGGTGAGGATCCCCTGACCCGAAGCGGAAACGGACAGGGTGGGCATGGCTGGGTTCTCCGGATTCTGCAGGTGTCTCCATCAGTGGTGTGTACACTCTGCCGACCACATCACATGGAAGGGGGAAAACCCAGGTGTTCGTCAAGGAAAGCAGCCTTCCGGCAATGGTCCACTTCCATGTGATGTGTTCGGCAGAGTGTTTAATGATGGTCACTATAATCGAATTCAGGTTGTCAAGTGCACGGCTCCTACACCCAGGGTCTCTATAGAGGTGGAACAGGTGAGCACGACTTTTTTTTTTGGGGGTGTCGTCCCCGGTTCCGGCCAGGTTTAGTGAACCAAGCTCCACAACTAGGTCTAGTGGCTGCCACCCAGTAGGTCTAGCAGTGCCGCGTCCTGGCCGTGGCGCTGGGAGAAAGAACTCATCAGTGCTCGTTCTTCTCACCAGCAGTTCTAACAGGAATTGGTTGTTCTCCCTCGTCTAGACCAGGGACATCCCATAGCCCTGCAAAGGTCTGCACCCCGACTAAGAGAACTGCTGCAGTCCCATGCAGTGGATGGATGTGACAGGGGCACAGGCCGTTTAACAACCCGGTGGAACCCCTCCAAGTCTCGCCACATGGACGGTAACTGCATGAGGTAACTGCAACAAAAACGGCCATCTATAGGTCATGCATCACGCGAGGTTCAAGCATCCTCCGCTTACTCATCAAATAAATCAACATATAGATACATATGGTTTGTTCCCGAAGAGCAGTATGGTTGGCAAAGTCTTGGAACCTGAGTCGTTCTGCTTGCCATGGTTGCCATGGCAGTCGCTCTTCCACTCCCTTCACCAACTGGTTTGTCTGTCGCTGGAAAATTGAGTCGGTACTGTATGACAGCGTTTAGACACATCCATAGCTCTCGATTCCTCCACCTGAACCCATTCACCCGCTTATTCCCCCAAAAACACCAAACACCTAAACCCATTCTAAGCCCCACAAAGACTTTAAAAAACACAACAATGGACGAAGTTCGGACCTCCCGTGCCGTGCCCAAAGAGGCCGAACGTCCCAGTCAGTTCGCTTAGTTAGTCATAGAACAATCCATCCTCAGCCTTGCATGAGCCAAAATTATTTTTTTTTGATTGCAAACGCTCAAGATTCTTCGCCCATCTCCAGCCTCCATGGAATTTCGCCGCACAACACGACGATGACCGATTGTCGCTCGCTCTTTCACTCCTCTTCCAAGGTAAGGAGCCTTCCCTCGGGTGCATCAAAACCTCGGTTTGCCAACATGGGGTTGAACATCAGTCAATATGGTGGAGTGGTGGTTGACAAGCCTGTTTCTTTTTCCGAACATCTTTTTTTTTTCGACGACCGATTGAACCTGAAATGTGATACCCGAGAAGATCTTGGCGATTTGTTAAGGTCAAGCATGATCAAACATGGGAAGAATGGGAGTGCACGTGAGGACTCGACATGGCGAAAACGTGCCAGCCCTTGTGGTTTCTGGACCCAGTCAAATACCGTCTACAAGCCGATTCTAAACCCCTTGCTTCCATCCGTTTTTGATGGTTGCACGGTGATTGTCTAATCTTTTCGACACACTTGATTAATTCAGTTTCCCGTGTGCGACAGCCCTCCCAGAGACAAAGAAAGGCAGGGTGTCACGTGTCAGACTCATTTGGGAGCAAGCCGCAAGCCCTTTAGTCTTTGATGGTGGATCTGCTACTGTGGTCATCACTATAACAACTATAATAATCAAGATGAACTAATAATTAGATATACTTAGATTGTATGAGCTGAATGAAGCTTAGCGTTGGAAATTTTGAAAGCAAAAATAAAAAACATACCAGCCGCCTCCGAAAGGCGTCCAATGGTTTTTGGATGTTTTTGGTTTTCACCTCTCCGTAAGGAGCGTCCAATAGACACCCTTATAAGCCACGCAAGAAGAAAACAGGCCTTCCAATGTGAACCCGGGTTTGTCTGCGTGTGTGTTTTTGTGTGAATGAGTCAGTGAGTGAGTGAGTGAGTGAGTGAGTGAGTGAGTGCGTGCGTGCGTGCGTGCGTGCGTGCGTGCGTGCGTGCGTGCGTGGGTGGGTGGGTGGGTGGGTGGGTACGTGGGTGAGCGAGCGAGTGGCTTTCAAGTGTTGATCGATGGATTTCTCCTTTTTGAACTTTGTTCAGTCAACAGCTGGCAGCATCGAATGGTTCTGATCCTGGCAGAATCTGAAAGACTGCTGACGAAAGAAGAACAACAGAGGATCGTTAGGTCGAAATTTGGGAACTCCAGATGCATATCCGGGGGCAAGGACTCCAAGACATCCATTGGGCTCCTTGCTTATTGGGCTTGGGATGAACTCAGGGTACAATTGCACAGACCGCCTTCTCCCCACCTGAATCCACAAAGGTTTGCTGATGGGAGGGTTGAACCCAGACAAGCACCGAGCCGTCTTTTGATAGCTTTGAAGTAAATCCTTTTCTTGCTTCCAGGGGATATGGACACAGCACCATTTCGTCTTAGATAGAAATTTGAATTTGGGCCAACAACCACTTTACTTTGAGACCACCCCAAGTGTTACACAAAGTCCATTGACAGTTGCAATGGAAATCATACAAAACTGCATATCAGATGAGGATGCTTGCTCCACATTGGTGACTTCATCCTTTTCTAGACATGAGTCCTTTGGACCTGATCGGGAGGCCATGCTGAGCCACAAAAACTCCAGTGCTCCAGCAACTAAGCCATGGGCACAGCTTCATCTTACGCATGAGGATTTTGACCGCTTTCCGAACGCCAAGCTCACACGGCACCACCATTAGATGGGGAGTTGTAACATGTTGAAGCCGCATGCATCCACTCGCCCAATGTGCAGCCAAGATTGCCAGACAGTGGATTGGATCTTTGCCGCTTCTTGACGGCGGCAAAAAAACTCTGGGAAACAAGTGAAGTCATGGTGCTATATCATGGTTAGTGCATGTGGTTGTGCCACCATGGGCCACCAATCCATGGAAGCTAGTGAGGGTGGATGCTCTGTCATGCCGGCGCTTCACCGACTTCCTGTGTCCAATGGTGTTTAGCTTAGTGGGCGCCCAATGGACAGGCTGGTGCAAAAAATCAGACAAAACATAGGATCTGTTTTGGTTCCATTTTTGGTCCTAGTTTTTCACATTTTTTTTTTCAACTTGTTATGTGTTTTTTTTTTCATGTGATTTTTTTTGTTATGATATTGTTTTTTTTTTAATATATAACAAAATATGATTTGATTCGATTCCTATGTTTTGCATAATTTTGATGCTATCTATTTCCTATGTGTTCCTAATACTTATATCCATATGCATATTTTATTGATCACTCCCAGTGGAAGCTTAGGATAAAGTTACTACTACAAACAATTGTTTGCAACATGTTCCAAAACACACAAAAAAAAACAAACACCACAAGCTATCACCGTGCTTTCCTACTATACCTGTGATCAGTGGGACGTGGGTCCTGGCTACTCTTCAGCTGATCCAAACACCGCTGTGTCGCGGTGTTACTGAGCTAGTCTGGCCGTAGTTCGCCCAAGCGAGGAAGTCCGCCTGGGACAACGGAGCCGAACTGTCTGTGCGGATGGAAGAACCAGGACTGCGACAGGGCAGCCGAACAACCAGGAAAGAGGTAGGATTCCAGGAAAGGTGAAGACTACATGCCACCAAGTTTGTGCTATGGCCCTTGACATCAATGTTGACAGACAATGTGGACCTCTCGTCTTCCCTGCGCGGCGGAAAACACCCAATTTTTGTTCGCCATCACAAGGATCTTGAGAGGGCCCTCAACTCCCACGTCAAAAACTTAAAATCCCAATCCCACGTCCACACAATTCCTATATAAGCCTATACAAAATCCTACAAATACCTACAGCACGACTTCGTTCAGACGAGCCAAAGCACCCTCTCGTTTTTCGGTCCAGTCGTTCCTCGTTCCTCTCGAGCTCCGGGCACTCAGAACATCGGACCGATCGTTCGACGCGGTCGGTCGCACCTCGGGATTCCATCCATCTGGCACTCCCTGCGCGTCGGCCATGGGCGCGGGGGCGCGGTTCGGTGGGGCCGCGCGGATCAGAAGCGGGTCATGCGGCGGGTCAGCTCTGCAGTGAAGGGACGGAGGATCAAGGGTTGGTCCCGGATGATGTGGAGGATCGGTCGGGCGGTTCGGTACCCAACTCCATGGCACTGCCTTCATGAACTGCCTGGGGATGGACATGGACCGATGGACAGTGGTGCTCGAATCAAATCCCAAACTCTCCATGTATGGCATGTCTATACATTGACCCCCCGAAACCACCGCAATGTAGGTAAATATGTCAGTCCCATGGAGCGTCTGGGAATATGTGACCGAGTAGAGTAAATCAGCAACCGACGAGATGCTGCAAACGAAACGGTGAAGTCATCCACTTGTTTTTTTTGTCATCTACGGTGGAAAACATCTGCCGAAAAAAGCCCGGCAAAACAAAACCAGATCCGTTTTCTAGGAAGCCAACGGACACGCGTTTTTAGCATGTCATCATCTTCTGGACATCCCTCACCTCGCGGAGCCCAATCAAGATCCATAAGCGGGGCTTCCAGCCAGGTGCCGAACTTTAAGGATAAGGGGTGCCCCGGGCAAATCCACGGGACTCAAAACCATTCAGAACTGCTAGTCATGTGTTCATATTTCAAAGCCCCCACGGGTGAATGCCAGGCAAAAATGCTGGAGCCTCTCTCTATCCAAACTCGATTTTCATGTTCAACGAAAGGCTTTAAGCACAAAAGAATGACCTGTGATAGGTTCGTTCCCAGGATAGTTGACCATGTTCCTCCAGCCACGCGCTTGTTCTCAGTCGTCTAACCTCCGGTGGTCCCACCTGCCCCTGGCGGTGGAGCTGCAAAATGAGCTTTAGCCGCAGAACGGTGGCGCCCATCGACGTGTCACCTGGACCAATCCAGGATGGCACAGGGCTGGCAGTGAGTGCCCAACTTTTGCTTGTAGGGGCCAAGTGTGTGCTAAGTGGGTTTCGGGTTTCAATCCAACTTCTCTTCTTTAACATGTTTTTTTACAGTAAGGTCAATTTCTTTTCATAAGAAGGTAGATCCCCAAAGCATGGGGGGGGTACTACAATATCACTTGATCACAAAAAAAGATCATCATTGAGAATCTAAAGATATATCGCTCTTGTTCTACAGGTCTATGTATTCAATATACCTTGTGGTAAGTTCTACAGTAAGTCCATCGAGTCTCGGAGTTACACTTACACATTCTATACCGCCTACATCCTTATAATTGTTGCATTCTAATTGCCTGTACGGGATAGTACACCCCGGAAGATTAACATGGAACCTGAAAATGGACCTTCGGAAGAGTATTTTCCTCTACAACCCGGTGGTTGTCGGGTTCCATGTTAATCTTCCAGGGCGTATATACAAGTTCTATAAATTTCTGTCATCTTTGGATAGAAACTTCCTCTGACGGATCAGGGGGGGGCAAGTTCCACCGATTAGGGGGTAGAACATGCCAAGAAAAACACTCAAAATCCTTCCAAAGGACACATTCCAAGTTGGGATTTATCCAGCTAAGCGATTTGGACGGAGTTGTTGGTGCCAATAAAGAATGATTGAAACAACTGGATGTTAAATGGAAGTTATCGTTCTTTTGTTATCGTTCTTTTGTTGTCGAGTTTGAACTCAGCAACAAGGACCATGTGGAAGTCGATAATCGAAAGAACTGGGTGCCATAAGTCGAAATCTTGTTGGGAAAATGCAAGTTAGAATTTCATCAATGTCAAACTACTATACAATATTCATGTCACCCAGCAAATCGATCAACACAACCCAGCAACTCCCCTGCTCTTTCGTAGGTGTCAACCATCCTGTTCTGCATCAAGCATCCGATCCACTCAAATCACTGGATGCCTTGTAGCATTGATGTCATCTCTTCCCAGAGTAAGGACCTTGGACGAAAAGAACACCAGCGACCCAACGCTGAAGGCGTCAGAGAACCGAGCGAATGGATGCGAACGTCTTGGACGCGTTGGTGGAACGCAGCTTGGTGGACACCGCAAAGGCAAAGGGAGGAAACAACACCCCATTCAAAAGCAAATGACTGGGATCGGAAAACATGGTGACTGCATACGCTCACAAGAAAGGTCCTGGAATCCTTGAAATCCACCAAATTGGTTTCTTTCACAAGGCAACGAGTTTGCCCTAAAAATACACCAGTGACAAAATGAGTGACTCAAACACATGCCATGGTCATCCATGGTCTACCGTTGTTTGACCTGAAACAAACCATTCTCTGGCCCATTCTCAGGGGCCTCACAATTGAATTCCTTCGATATAAGATGTAAGTGCCAGGCCCCAGGCGCCCCAGGCGTGGTCCGCTCCCCAAGAGCTGCTCAGGGGACATCGGGGCCGAACCCGAAAACGCTTGGCGCCTCGTGGCCGAAACCTTCCCCACTGCGACTCGGCCGTGGGGCTCCTCGGGCGGCTGCGGCAGCGTGGAGGCAGTGCCTCGGGAAGAGAAGCAAAGAGCTGGTGAGCGCCGTTTTTCCGCTGCAGAACAAAGAGAAGAACCATCCAGCAGCTCCAGCAGGAATTGGTTTTCAGTCCCATCCAGGGGCCGTAGATGTGACGTGCACCCCGACGTTCTTTGTTTGAACTCGGCACCCTCCAATGGAACTGCTGGTCTACCAGGGTGACAGACTAGGGAGGTTCCAACTTCATTGGACCCTTAGAGTTTCCTTGGGGCATTGACCACCCCAAGCGTCGGGCGTCCTGCGATAGGCGTTTCCGGTGTTCATGGTTTGTCCTGCAAGCGTTTGGCCCGAGACCTGCCAATATCTGCCAATTGGGGTGACAGACTAGGATCGCAAGTCGCGCTAGGTTTGTTCCTTTGCCGATGCCCCTTACTGGTGGGTAGAGTTCCTTTGCCTATGCCCCGTCCTCGTGGGTAGATGGTACCCTCCTTTGAAAAGGCATCATGTCATGGCCATACAGCACTTGGCAATACGAGCACACAAAAGCTGTGACTGAATCCAGGCTCATGGCAGGCTGCAACAGAAGAGCAAGCGTCACCTAAGTTGGGCTGATGAAGATCCAAGAAGACCACCCCTCAATCTATGGCATTATGGGGTGGAGATGCTGGGACTCTCAACCTGTGAATTAACATGGAAGTGGACAACCACCTGTTTGTAGAGGAACATGGTCTTCTAAGCAGTCAACAGCAAACAACCTCAAAAAGGAGTCAACATGTGTCAGGCCCTGAAACATTTCATATCCTGGAGATTCCTTGAGTCTCTGAATGCCTGAAGAACACATGTCGCAGTGTTCTTTGGGTTGAGGAAACTCCGGGTGCTGCTCAGCCTGGTGGCTCCTTTGGGGGTCCTTGATGATCACGGGTCACGACCGTCCAGGTGCCGACCGATGAGGCAACATGGGTGATGTTGCATCACTGCTGGATGCATCACTTGAACAAGATGAAGAAGCCTCTGAAGAAGCCAGAAGAGCTTGCAGGTGGTCGAACCTCCCCAAGCAAATGGATTGCGCGCAATCAAGCACTAGGAGGCTGGCCAAACATGCCCTGGGCAACGCGAAGGAGCATCAAATGCAACCTTGGGCGCTCTCGCAGCGGATGGATGACATCGTAGACTCATAGACTGACAAAGTCTGACAAATAATAGTCATACACTCCATGTATGGAATATTTGCCTACATTGATCCCTCAAACCACCCCAACTGATTGGCATAATATATCATACATGGCAGTCCCATGGAGTGTATGGGATACACTTTTTTTGGAACAATCATGGAAGCGGACAATGGCCCTGCCCAATGGCCATTTGCCTCTACACAATACTAGTACCCACAGGTGAGTTTCCACTTCCGGGAGTGGAAAAAACGGCTTTTCATCTTCACGGGCGAAAGGAAGAACCGGTGTCCAAATCAGTCCAAGTGGACGGACATCTCGACGAGTCTCGGTCCCCATCGAACACCGATGGAACGCGCGTTTGCGCGCAAAAGGTAGTCGCACCATCTCAAGCGCACCACCTTGCTCGTCCAGTTCACAAACAGGTTGTCCACTCATCCAACTCACCATCTGAAAAAAAAACGAGTGACTCCGCCAGAACATTGGGTGCCACCAGGATCTCATTGACGAAGATCCGATAGAGCTGGTGCCTCCAACCAAGCGAGCAACGGAGGATGGGGCTTTAAGGCCTGGGCCAATGGGAGGGCTTTATGGCCGCCGGGTTTGGTTTTCTTTGGCTTTCGGGGCCTTGTGCTTAGTAGGGAATGAGGGTGGCTGGGATCCAATGGAATCTTTAAGTAGGGGGGGCGAAACTTCCCTACTTTCGTCGCACCAGTCGTGGACATTCATGACTTGATCGGGAGGCATGCAAATAGGCAGAAGTATGGGGCCGTGAAAAGTGATGCAAAAGGGAATCAAAAAGGAATAACGACTTGAGATTCGGCTCAGCTTGCTTGGGGACCGAGACCAATTTGAGGAATCTGTGTTCATAGAAGTGGGCAAGTGGTGAATGGTGGCATCATGTTGCATCCCCACTCACAAAAAAGCAACGTTCCTTGGCTGCAAAGTGATGCAGAATGTTGTCCATCAAGGGACTCCATAGGTTCCAGCTGAAGTTTTGCTCCAGATTTCCATCCATCCATAGTGAAGAATAAAGCAAACTCCAGCAGCACCCCTCAGTCCCTGCGGCGGCCTCTGTTCCAAACGAAGCTTCGACAGCCAGGAGGAATCGCCCCGGATCCACTCGAGGCCCTGGCCCCGGAGCGCCGCGTCCCATCTGGTATATCCTTAACATGGTGAAATCCCCACCCCAAATGAGCTTGTACACTTAGACTTATAGATCAACTTATATAGTGTCTTCGCTTCAGCCACGGTTTCTCTGCCAGGTCGTGTCTTGAGACCCCCTAAACCCTAAACCTTGCCACATAAGAACTCCCTTAAATTCTTTGACAGCAAACACTAATCCCCTATATAGTCGTACATGTGCTGTATGGATCCCTTGACCCACTGGCTAAGCCAGAATGTTAGTAGTATGTTATATATAAGTATGTTCCCCAAAAAAAACAAACTCAACGAAAAGGATCACCAAACTCATCCCAAAGTGCCAATATTCCACGTCCTCTAGATAGGGGCCCAAATAGGGGCCCGGAGGGCAAAGCATGGAAAAGCCGTGGGCTGTCCACTTCAAAGAACAAAAAATGAAGAGACTTCTCCCCAAACAGACTTCCCATTCTTCCCATTTGTGCATCCCAAAACACCCTCCCCTCCGCCTCCCCTCCTTCTTCCGTCCGCCTCCCCTGCCATACCCTGCCTGTGTCGACCTCCGTGGGCGCTCCGCCAAGGAAGCCAAGAGGAAGAGATCTCCCACCTCGTCCTACCATGTTCGCAGCGAACCCTCCAAAAACCAAACGCAAACGCAGAGGAAACATATTTTTTCGGTCACAAAATGCCATGATTGCTATACCCAGACACGACCCATGGGACTGCCATATATGCCGCCCCATTGACCCCCAAAACCACCCCTGGCCGTTTCTCGGCAGTCCTATGGCAGTCCCAGACAGGTCGTGGGGATATTCCAGGAGCTTCAGTTCGTGACCGAACTTGAGATCCCAGTGGAAGAGGTGACTTAGTCGTCCCTGAAGAGGGTCACTTACAGACTCCAATTCGAGGTCACGTACTGAAGGTGGTTTGTGTCAATCTGTGGTTCCGGCTCGGTTCCAGGCATGTGCCGCTTTGGCTCGGCTCGGTTTCTCGGTTTCTTCTGGGTCCGACAGGCCGACGCCATGCGATGGGCCATGATCAGCTGGAACTGGGCGGAAATGGGACTGTTTGCAGTCCGAAATCACAGAATAACTCCGAAAAAACCGTGACCAGGTCAAAAATGCCATGCAACTATCGCATCAAGTGTCTGGGATGAACCTCAAGCCACGGCTGCCACACATCACAGAGGTCAACTGTTGCAAACCGAAGCTATAGTGTGAAGAATTCACGGGCTAGATTTCTCACACAGAACCTTCCAAAAATGTTCAGCCTCTCGGGCGGGTTTTAGGACCGGAGGCTTAAGATATTGAACGCTGCTCAACTGTGACTCCTTCAACGTTGGCGAAGGATTTGGTCACAGATTTGGACAGAAAAGCATGTCTGACCTATATGGCGTTTTCTTTCCAAGTGTAGACTCAAACGTATAGACGTCGTCCACACTGACACTGTCTGAAACATCAACTCTATACTCCATCTTTGCCAGGAAAAACAAGGTGAACCTTAGACCTTTTTGACACCTGTTCGTACCTGTTCGGTGGGTGTTTCCCAATCCCCAAAACGGTTCGAAGGTCGCTGCCTGGGTCGATGCGCGTTCTGTTCCAAGCAACATCCCGATTCTCCGAGCGACGAGTTTGAAAACGATTTTCTCCTCCAAAAGCACGAAGCGTGGGAAGGGCTTGATCAGCCTCTCAAAAAGCCAGACGATGTTGCTTTTTTGCTGGAGAAAAGGGGTTGCATTTAGAGGGAACCCGTGAAATTAATGTTTTTGTTCTCACAAAGGGTTTGTATTTAGAGAACCCATGTGCATCTGACTATAGGGAAAAAAAACATGGAAAGACCATGTTGTTGTTGGTAGGTACACCAGAAAAAGGGTAGTCCGTGCGGACTGCGTGGGTTGGTTTGGGCTTGTTCCATACATAGTGATCAGGGTTGAATGACTGGACGATCCTAAATGAACATTGATAAGTTTGACACGTTGGCCCAGGTCCCTCTAAACAACTATGAGGAACAATTGAGTCTTGCATAGTCTTATACTTTACATCAGCGGCATTCAGCGGCTATATAGGGTGAATTGGCCTGGATGCAAAATGGATGAACGTTCCCCTAGGCTGTCACCGAAACCATATTCTTAGAAGGTGACTAGACTCCCAAAACCCACCCAACCACCGAACCTCACAGAGGTAGTTGGACCCTGGAAATTGTATACGACACTTTAAGGGTCACAAAACATTGCAGTGGCGCTGTGTCTTTGGCCGTGAACACCGGGGGCTTTGATTGCAACGCTTCGTGTTTCCCGAGGCGCGTTGTTAGATTCTATAACTATACTAGAACAGTTCACGTTTCTTCTGGTGTGATTGTTGCACACCTGCTTGCTCGTTCCGAGAGGTCTCTCTTGGTGGGTTTCGCTCTTGTGCGAAGCAAGGCGTTTTCACTCAAAAAACGTGTCAGATTTTGCCAGGAACACTCTTAAAAATGCTTGCACACTAAGGTTTCAGCCTCTCACCAAGGTGTGACCTTGCCATGGTGAGCTGCCTTTTGGATCCTTATCGCTTTGTTGTTCTGAAGGGGTGTGGTATCAATGGGAAGAGTTGTTCTCTCAAACAACTCGTTTCGGGCTAGACTGGGTTTGCCTTCACACCATGATTCCCGGACACTCTCAACAAAGACACGGTGTCACCAGGTGTCACCGGTGACAGCACCCGCCCCAACGCCACCGGCCGCACCAACCGCCACGCTCCACGCCGACCGACCAGCCTCTGCAAGCCCTTCTGGTTGTGGACACTCCGCTCACCCAGCACCTCCCCGGTTGCACCGAGGAGGAGGCGAAGCGGCGAAGCTCTGGTGCAGGCTGTTGTGCATCGAAACATGAAAAAGCTCCGTTCGTAGCGATGCCAGGAGCCCCGTTCGTAGCTTCTTGTTCCTAGTAGTAAGGCCAGGAGCCCCGTTCGTAGCGTCCTTGCACCGAAAGATGGCCAGGGTCACATGGCTCCAAGTAGTCCCTAGCTCTAAGGAGGCCAAGGATGGCCAAGGTGGTGATGAGAAGTTCAGCACCCAAAGGCGGATGCCACCACTTCCAACCACACGGGTGGCATGGAACACAAACAACACCAACTGCTACTAGACTCTGTGAGGCACCGCCTTGGTACAACTCAACACTGCTGACAGCGGGTTTAACTGGAATTGACAAATTGATGCATGTGATTGATGCTGCGGAACAAGAACAACATGAGGTGAGCTTGAGTTGGGCCTCATTCACCTACTTACTCATGGACTTCTCATGATCTCTCAAAGCCTTTTCCAGATCACTCAAAAGAGAGAGAGAGAGAGACCCTGCCTAGGGGGGTAGGCTCGGTGAAGGGAAGCCCTATCATGGGACTTCTGTGTGAAAACACGAGGAACATATGAGGAACATTTGGGAACTCTTTGGGATCCTCCATTTTTCCCCGGTCGCCCACTGTCGCCCACACCGTCGCCTTCAACCCGCCATACTGGTCGCAGCGCAGGGCGGGAACCCCGCGCGGGCGCTCAGCCGCCGACTTGCTGGTTCGCTCGTCTGGCGCACGGAAGGTGAGGCCCAAGCGTGGCAACTCCACCTGAACAAATCGGTACAGTGGCGAGGAATATAAGCATTGCAGTGGCATTTTGTTTTTTTCTCGATCGATGAGCAAATTCTAGGCACCGGAATGGAGAAAAGAACTTCCGAAGTGCTTGCTGACGAAGCCACTCGTGTTTGGTTTCAGCGACATCGAGCCAGGAGCAAATTCACCCGAGAAAGTAATACCCATAAAATCAGGATTTATATAGTTGTAAGTTGTTATGGATGATGGATTTGCAACAAAAGGGATCTTGTTTTGAAGGTACAGGGAGTGGACAGTTTCATCCCCCCTGCATCCCTTTTGTGCACACCCCCAGGTGAACACAGCTTCTAGGAAGTCATCCATGTGGGAACCCTGAACCTGCGGAACCTGGAAGCCTCATGTGGTGTTCTGTTTTTTCATGTGGTTAAATCAGGGATGATTCTTGTCTGAAGAACAGGTCACGGGACTAGAATCGATGGGGGTTCTAGATTCCTTCATCGTTTTAAAGAGTTTTGAGAGAGTGACAAACGCAGAAACGAACAGCTGGCATTCCTTCATGAAACATGTTGTCAAGCGCTCTCTTTTTTCTACCTCCTCTCGCAGGTGTACAAACTTGACCAACAAGTTTTCCAGCAACTTCATGTGAGAAGATTCACACTTGATAGCAGCCTCAAAATCACTAACTTTGTAGGCTCTCGAGAACTCCAAGAATTGATCGGCTCCAGCTCTAATGAAATGGCCGTGCTCCACGCCACAAGAGAAGAAGTGCTTGTCTTTCTCATCTGAGAAAAGGATCTTGTACACCCAATCCTCTTCAAGCATACTGCATACTGCTATCAGATTATCAATCATGAAGCCGCACACATGTGCGAACATCAAGTGATACCAATTCTCAGTCGGTTGCTTCAAATCTTTCACGAGCTTCTGAATTTGGGGCAAATTCACCCATTTGTTGGCCGCATTCCTAAGAAGTACATAGCCTCGCTTAAGACTTTCAGGATTTAACTTTCCATCCGAAAGCTGCTGGCACATCCAAATGGCCTCCTCTTTGGGATCTTTCTCCGCCTTGGCCGCCGGTTTCCTGGCGTTGGCCTTGGCTTTATTTACCCTTCACTGTCAGCGAACTGCCAACACTGTCAACCTTCATGGCCTTCATCTTCGTGCCCTTCATGACCTTTCCCGAGTTCTCTTCAAGACGACACTGGATGAAATTGGCTTCTCCATGGCCCGTGGCAGAACACAGGGTGCTATAGCCAAATCTTGCTTGAGCCAATGTCATCAAAAACTGGTGCTACAAACCACAGCTAGACTCACAAACCACAAAAGGTCTTGGCGGAACCTCTGCCCAAACCGGAAGCCTATCAATTGGTCAATGTCACCTTCATATCCTTTCATACATATACCCTGTAGCTTGTGCAGTTCCCAAAAAAACACATCCAACGTCCAACCATTTCCAAACAACAAGAAACACCCAGTACCAGCAGCCTGGCGTCCGAGGTCCGGTTCAAACCAACTCGTCACCCGGCCAGCTGCAAGGCTGGCGGCTTCGCATCTTGAAGCTCTCCACGGAGGACCTCGACCCACCGAGGACCCGAGGACCAGTCATCGCAGAGCGAAAAAACCAGGGGCATTGGATCCCTAAACCATGGGCTTCCGTGTGGAAGGGAGAAAAGAGAATTCATGTATAATATATGAATGTATACTACCCCTAGGGAACCAAGTACATTCTCAGAAGGCACTTGGACCCTCTACAGCCACCCCAAACACCTTCTGAGAAGGTACTTGGATCCCTAGGGTACATGATGATAAATGTGTTGAGATCTGTGTTGAGATCTGCGAGTGGTCGCTGTTGTGTGTTGCAAAAAAGAGGGCTGCAAGAACAAAACCACGTGAATTCTTTTGCAGCCCGGGAGCTTTCGGTTGTGTCTTCTGCTCATCCCCAAATCACTTGCCAAGCTTCAAACTGGTCGAGCCAGTCATCTCCCTGGTGCCCAAACTTCCGCACCGAGCTGAAAAGGGTTCGCACCGCGAGAGAGGCATAGGAAAGACACGAGAGAGGACCAGGTCACTAGATTCGGAAGTCGACAGTCTTGTCGCTGCGTCGACACCGTCCAACCGTCCAATCGTGTCGTTTCGCCAGACTCGCCTGTGCGGAGGACCAGGCCAAGATGTGCGACAAGTCCTCCAATTGAAGCAACCACTGTGCCACCTGGACCGATTGGAGGGTGAAGACTTAAGGAGGTTCTGAAGGTGTGATGCCACCCTGATGCTTCAAGATTCAGCTGCGCACTATTGGTCAAATCTCGAACATATAAAGCATGCAATAGAACATTGAGAGGTTTTAACACCTCGACTCTATACACTGTCCAACGATGTTTTGTTGGCTGTTGGTCGCATTCCATGACACAGTGTCTGTGATTGAACACATTCAACAAAAACCTTGCGAAACGGACTTCGATTCCCTGTCACCCGGTGGAGGTGGGCTGGGATTTCTCCATCAATACGGTGTCAAGACATAAGGGATGAAGACCAAATGAAACAGAAATGAACAACCCAAACCTATAATTGAATATCAAACGTTCGAATCAATCCATTTCTTTCCAACTCTTGCTGATTTGCCCCAGATCTCTTCACCAGATCGCGCCTGCCATGTCTGGCTCTTGGGTTTGGCTCGCAGCAAGTCCACCAAGGTTTCCTGTGTGGCACAATGGAGGAGACTCCCAGTTGGGTTCTTTTCCAAAAGTCATCCTTCACAGCTTCTGTTCACCAACGACGGTGGCGCCCATGGTGCTTTCGAGCAAATATATGGCACCGAAAGCAATGGCACCCACCACGCGAATTTCAACAAAATACATCACCCTTGGCTTTGGCTTCAATGCAAAGGACATCACCTTCTAAAGCACCCACCGACGGTGGCTCTTCCTTCTCCCTCCCACGACCCAGGCTGCCCGGCGCCCTGCACCATGTTGCTCGATCGCGCCTTTGACACTCCGTGACCCACCGGAGCAGCCCGACCAGTCCACCATTTTGCCGCGAACGACCGACACCTAGTAGGTCCAAGGTATCCTGGTGTTGACACTAATGCATGTTTGGCAGTTGGCCTTTAACCATCAAGATTCTACATTAAGGCTCCAAAATCTCCACCAGTGTCACCATGTTATGCTGAGATATGCTGAGCATTGATCAAATTTGATCAGAGCACCGAATTCGCCTTGTGAGAATGTGAAATCGTGAAAGCGGCCCCAGTGACATGCCAGGCACGGTATAGCCTTGTAAAGTTTCTCATTCCTACACGTTCCATGGGACTGCCATATATGCCTACATTAGGATGGTGCCAGGGGAGTCAATGTAGGCATATATTCCATACATGGAGTGTATGGGAATTGACATGTTGAAACAAGTTTGCAATGAATCTGCTCTTGGTCCTTCGTTCCTAACAGTCAGTAGATTCAGGGGAAGGAAATGAGTGCAAATGGTCTGGGACACACACACAAGCCATCGTCAATTGCATGTGCAAATCGCATCTATTTTGCCTTATGAAGAATCCAAATGAAACAGCTTGCCACCCAAGAAGACCAGAACCAAACTGATGTGCTCGCTCGCGCGAGCAGCTCTGGCGCGTTCGCTGCGCCGCTCTTAGCTAGCTCGGGGCTCCCAACGAACATCAACTCGTCCAGCTGTTTCTCTTCATCCTTCCTGCCGGACGACGCCGTCGCGCGGTCGTCGCGTGCACCGTCGTCGCGCGCGTCTTCCGTCGTTCCTTTTTGCTCGAAGGGAGCGGAGCGGCTCCGCACAGGAGATGGTGGGCCAGGTGGTGGGCTGGTCCTGGACATGGAACAACATGATTGTGGCACAAGCCTTGTCAAGTGTTTATAGGTCTATAAGTAGCAATTGTTCTCCAATTTCAGGCTGAGCAAGTCTGTTCGAGTCTATTGTTTGCTCACGGGCCACAGACCAGGAAAGGCCAATGGTACGAGTAGAGTCCGAATGTACTAGGTTAGGGTAGTCTCTGAGTAGTCTCTCCTGCTTATGATGCTTCAGGATGTTTCCAAGTGGACGCTGCACAACATGTGTGTATGTGTTGACCATATAAACATACTTGTCCCGCTCGCGGGGAACACACGTGGCCATTATAGCCGAGCAGCTGTTCTAAAGGATTCGTCACCCCCAATCCCAGCAATGAAGGTATGGCTTCAAATGACCCCAAGTATCCCCAAGTAGCTTGGTCCATGAACTTCCCCAACGGGTAGTGCAGGTTCGGATGGACTCCAGAAAACGGAACATCAACCCATTGCTGGGTTTCCAACAGTTGAAGAACCCAAACTAGGCTTTCCCAGCTCGGTACGGTCACTGACCACCTCTGTAGACTGCCCCTGGACCGGACGCGTTGGTGCCGTTAGCGCCGAGCCGGTCCGGGTGGCTTCCAAGGTCAAGCGTTGCACGTGGGCCTTCGTTCCAGGCACCGCTCCAGTCCTAGGCGGTTTTTCAAACAAGGTAACCAGGTAGAGAACAAACAAAAGGGCAAATGACTTAAATCAATTGAACTTACGTTAAAGGCCTTAGTCTATTGAATTTAAATCTATTGAACGTGGGCACTTAGGCTTTTAACGGATTTTAAAGGTCCAACATTATCCAGCAAAGTCCTCTGGTCTGATTGTCCTGAAGAACCACTTGTTGACGCAGCCTTGATGCCTTTTGATCCAGTTTCTCAAAATTCATATATAGTGTCTTGTGTCTATATAGCGTCATTTTTCAATGAGCTCCTGATCGAATACGTTGATTGTGCCCATGCAGTTTTATTGATGCTGGGAGTTGACATGCAAGATCCAGGGAGTAAAACAAGGGTCCACCATCTGCTGGTATTGAGCTTTGTGAAACGAAGGCTTTCACAAGGAACTTAATACGCTTGGCAGTTGGAGGTTCTTTTTGGCACCTCATATTGATGATTTACGCTCTGAGCCTAAATTGCAAGAATCTATTCAGTGCAGCATGAATCAGGATGCATGTGCATCTGGTATGCAGTCCAACATATGTTGTTTTGGGGGGTACTTGCGTATACAAATTTGCTCGGTTCGACTGAACTTCGGCCATCAATGTTGAACCAACCAGCAAGACCCCTATCTAAAACCTAGTCCTCTAGCATCTGTCATCATGTCTTCCATAGCAGTCATCCTGGCTTTCTTGAACATGGATTTCACTGCCGACTCCCCTTTTTGGCCCTTTGTGAGACTCTGGAAGATCCAGCAGAGTGAAGCCGAGCACACCGGCTGAACCACCAACGCTTCGACTCGACACTCGCACGGCCCCCCGGACAAGTGGACCACGAGGCACGTGGCGTGCAGCCCTTCGTTCCTGGCGCCCCCGACCGCAAACGCGGCAGGCGTTGGAGTCTGTCTGCGTTTTGGTCTCCGGGCGTCTTGGAACTTCGGTTTTCGCTTGACGCGGTGAGTCTCCGGCTCGCCCTTCATGACCCTCCAGAGCACTGCCCACCTTCGCCTTGCTTGCAGTCGCCCAACCAAACGATCGTTGCCACGCCAGAAGTCGTAAAGCTCTAACCTCAGCGCAACGGGGTGGTTGGGAAAAATCAGTCGCGTGATACGCAAGGCGACACGTGGGCGTGTGAAAACGTGGGTGGCAAGAAGCTGTGGCCGCCAGTTCTACAAGGGAATCCACTGGATTTAGGCATGCATTGTACTCAGTACACGGCTGAAGAGACTGTCTGGCATCTAAAATGTGTACCTCCCGAAATATCCTAGAGGCAAGGCCTACAACGCCCGATTGAATCCGGGCAGAAGGGTAGGAAGGCCTCAGAGGCTTCCGGGCCCACTTACAAAGGCGCATGTACCTAAATTAGTCTGGGACTGTAACGTTGAACACTTCTCAACTTGATGTGTTAAGTCCAATTTCTCAAATCCACGGCCAGCACCTTTGACAACCATTTCAACTATCAGCATCGCCAAATCATTGCCAATCAACCGACTGGTCATTGCAAAGCCTTGTCACCAAAGTAAAATAAATGTCCTTCATCTGATGGCGCCTTGGCCTAAACCATTGCTAAAGCACGGTATACTGCAGATAACCACAGGTTCAAAACAGAGAAACCACATCCTAACCCTTCGCCCCGGTGGCAAACACTTCAGAGGTCCCAAACATCTATATAATCCTAAAATTCAACTGAACCATCCAAATGATAGATTTTAGGTCCCCAATGCATCCCAAACTAGTAGATCACTAGTGGACAGTTCAGCGGTTCCGGGCGCCCCCGCAGCGCGTCTGGCAGAGCGCCCCGCAGCGCGAAGCGCGGCAAGAGCCGCGCCTCGCCACTCAGCTCCTGGGTGTGGAAAAGAACAGTTGGACAAGGAGGAGATCCGGTTTCCCTAGGGATCCAAGTACCTTCTCAAAAGGTTGGACTGGGGTGGCTGTAGAGGGTCCAGTCGTGCCTTCTGAGAATGTACGACTGGATCCCTAGGGTTCTTGTGGTCTTGTGGTTTCATGTTCCTTTTCCAAGTGTGTATTTTCCTAGTGTGTTTTTGTCCAGCTCAGTTCATCCAGACTGATCTTTGTACCAGATATGATCCCCAAGTGAAAGTGTATTTTAATGTGTTCTTTTTTCACCACCTTTGTTTCTATTCCTGATTTGCTGTTCACGTTTGTTCTTGTGTGGTTTCTTCATAACAAAAAAAATACATTATCTTTTTCTCAAGCCTGGTAAGGAGGCGACATACGTGCGACATACAAATAAAAATGTATCCACGCTGCTGCCTGTGTCCAAGTTGAACCAAAAACACATCTCCCTGTCAAAGCCTTCCAAGAACCTTCCACAGAAACACCCCAAGCTCTCCCCCTTGGCCCAGCCTCGTGCACAATTTCCAGGCTCATTGGAGACCTCTCTCTGGAGACCCACGTACCGAACAAAACTCCAAACTTGGGAACAAAGAAAAAAAAGCAGGCAATGTAGACAGGGATATCAGGGATATCAAATGAAATCACTAGTCGTGAGGTTGTTTTAACAGCGTAATTGCAAAGAAAGTGGTGAGAAGGATCATCCACCTGGCAAGATTCTGACACTTACAACACCTATACTTGCGTCACGCAATGAAAGCTGCTGCGATAAACCAGTTCCGCCAAGGAAAAACAAGAAATTATCATTTTGCCGATCCCATGTTGTGGTGGCCACATGCTGGACCCCAAACCAGGCGGGCCATCTAATCCACTGTGACCTGGTACCAGCCAAACTGACTGGGAAAATGCATGAACATGATCAGTATCTGGACCAAACCTGTGGTTCTGTGACGCTTTTCTTTTGGATTTCATCACAACCTCCGATGGCTTTGGCGGCATCGCTTGCGGCGGTGAACACACGCTGCGCAGGCGTGCACAGGCGGTCACGCGCCACATGCACTGCGGGGTTCACGTCGCGCCGGTGAGGCGAGGACTGGCCTCTCGGGTTTGGAGCTTAACAGCTTCACCAAGCAGTCCTGACACAGACGGTGAAGGCTTTTAGCCAGGCGGAGTTTAGCCACGCTGATGGATGGAACACATAGATCTTAAGTGTTAAACCCAATCCAAGGATGGATTCCTACTATTATGGATACATGGGACACCACACATGAAAAACAAACACCACTCATTGTATGGTCGAAGCAGGGAAAACTCTTTGGGATTGTTTGCAGGGTAAACTCCCTTACTCTGTGGGGTTAAGCTTCTGGGGAGGCCATGTATTTTTTTTTGGAAGACCAGGTTGGAACTCCACCGACCCCGCAAGAGCGAATTCAAGTCGGAAATCTGTACTCAGTACGTAGACCGTTTTTCCCAAAAGGGCGTGGTTGGTGTAATTTGGGGGGTGGCCAAACAAAAGAAATATACCAAAAACAAATGAGTTCACCAACTCGACCAAAGTTCAGAACAACTCCCAGCCAAAAGTTCACCAACTCGACCAACTCCAACAAAAGATCAACTGCCAGCCAAAGCCCCAAAGCCCCACAGTACGCCCCACAGTACGCCCCATGTGTGCCATCACTTTCACGTCTCTCACCCTCGTCGTCCCTCCTCCGCGCAGGACGCATGGCTCCAGGCAGGTGGGGAGCTCAGGACCTGCGGGGGGGGATCCGGTGCAGCCAGTCGTTGGAGTCGTCGGGTGGCTCCATGGGCAGATGGATGGCAGTCCAGTGGCATCTCAGAGGTCTTTGGGGTTCAACAAAGACTCACTGAGGACTGGCTAACATGGAAGTGGAACATCCCCTGGTTCAGAATAATGAAGAGAAAGACAAACGATGAACACAAATCCATGGTGACGTTACTGGTGGTGGTATGTTCCAACAAACGCCCATCTTGAAGTCTCTTCTCCCTGACATCCCCATCTGCGATCGCACGTTTTGTTGGCATTCGCATCCAACATCTGATCCTGCAGCGTCCACGCCGGAGGAGACTCGTGGGGAGACGGAGGAGAACCGGTCATCGATCGGGGAAATGGATGGAGACGGTAAAAGGATACAAAAGATGATGATGAACTCTGGAGCTAGCGGCATGATGGCTACAATCACAGGGTTGCCCCAGAAATCATCGACAGGATGGCTAAAATAAGACCCTCTCTCGGCTTGCCATACCAAGCGGCAGCTTGTGACCGGAAAGACTTTGATCTGGACCTATCCATATACCAGGACCTATCCAGGTCTACTCGATCTGATGGCTTTTGGAGACTTGGAACGTGACACGTGGTGAGCTGTTGGAGGATTGCTGCTCAATTCTGTTTTGTTAGGTCGGTCCTCATACATGACTCATATTCATACACCATTCCTTTCAGCACCATCCTGTCTGGGTGTCCTGGCTGGACTACGCACTACTATCCGGGATCTCCAGCCAGGAAAAATGAGACAGGATGGTGCAGGTTGTGCTCTTCTTCCCAAGATCGGCCTCCTTCCGCCTAAGGACGTGGCGGTGGAGGCAGCGGCGGCGGCCGCGGCGCGTCCTCGTTGGGTCTCGGCGCTCCGGGCGCCATGAGTTGCTGAAGGGCATCGTTGCCTTCGGAGAACGGCGGAACACGTAAGAAGTCGACGAAAATGGTCACATTGATAATATATCCCATACACTCCATGTATGCCATATATGCCTACATTGACCCCCCAAACCACCCCAATGTAGGCATATATGGCATACATGGAGCGTCTGGGTATTGTTTGGATTCTTTTGGTGTGAAGGGTTCCAATGTCCGATTCTTTTTTGTGTACTGTGGACTGGGGGTGGCTGCTACACTTCTCCTTGACAACTCAAGTGAACAATGCAGTAAAACCACTCTATATTAATGAATTGTGGCTGTGGGTCAAAACCTCAACGCCCAGGTCACCATGGGATCTCAGTCATTTTCAGAAAAAAAAAGAAAAACTAACACAAAGAACACCGGTGCATGGAGGGCAACATCATCCCGTGGTATCTGCATTGACATGCATGGTTCAGTGTGGATTCAGATTCTGAATCTTTGCGGATCATCGACTCAAATCCTGGACGTCCACCCCCAAAATCGGGTGCCGCCCAGGTCATGACTTCCGCTCCCTCTTCTTCCCCCCGCTTCTTCTCACCGGTTCGTTCAGTCCAAGGTACCGGTGTCTACCACCGAGCCCCAGGAGTCGTCGGAGGCGGAGCCCAATTCCTCTCCTTCGGTGGGAGAGGACAGCGGAGTGGAGGAGATGCCCAGAAAAAAGTGAAGAAGCCACTACGTAGTGGAACCAGGGGCCGAACTGGTTTTGGGGGATCGGTTTTGGAGTCGAACTGGAACCACGGGTGACCAGTTGGCAAGTGGATCCGGGCTTGGTATGTCGTATGTCTACCCTGGAGATCCATCCATGCTGGTTACGTGGATGGCATTCTCCCGAAAGGATGACCATTCTCTACAAACAGGTGGATGTCCACTTCTATGATTCTTCCAGGGAGTGTATGTTTCTTTTTACCCAACCCTGAAGAAGTCTGGCAATCCTTCGAGTCGGATGGTGAACGGCCCTTTGCACAGCGGGACTCAAATAAAACCGTCGAGAAAGTTGTGGGAAATCAATGATCGACAAGGAGTCGTTCCTGAGCTTGCAGGTGTACAAAGAAAGAGATAGAATCCTGCATGGCGAATTCATAAAGCAGTGTGTACAGGTCAAACCTTTGAGCCTCAGTCAACCAACTTCAAATGGCTAGCTGTCAAACCTTGCTACGTTGTAGACATTGTAAACCCTATATTGATTGATCATTCCCCGTTTACAGTAAATGGATGTAACACACACAAAACAAAACAAAAAAACAAACACTCCCAACATCTCCCAACACCTAGAGAAAATCACCTCCACCCACTCCCAAACCAAGAAAACACCTGAAAAAATATACAATGCAGAACACAAGCCCAGACTTACTTCCAGTTGCTTCCGGTGCCTTTCCCCACCTGTTTCCCACCACACTGACGTCTCGACGCGTAGACGTGCGTGGTGCTCCCAGCGGCCGGAGTCGGGATGTTCCGGCGCTGCAGGCGCTCGACTCCACTCTTCAGGACCCTCGTCCGGACGCGGGGGCGGCGCTTTGGCCACGCTCAGGTCGACGATGCCCTCCATGGATGCGGCTGGTCAGTGGCTGGAGAATGCGGGGTGAAGATGCGAGGAATGGATGTATAGCGACATAACCGGACCCATAGGTTGGTGGTAACGGGTGGTCTGGTGGTCTGGTTGGTCCTCTTTAATTGTGTTCCTTTCTAAACAAGGTGGCAACGGGGGTGGGTGCTTTTTTCCTTGTCGGGGGGGGATGTGGCCATCGCAAAGGTCACACCCTTGCCATGTCCAGCAGTTCCATGGTGCCCAGGTGCCCAGTTTGATCATGTTCCATCATGTTCCGCCCCAGGCCCTATGAATATGACTCGGGTATATCCTTGGCCTATGACTTTGGCCTCTTACCGATGATGATGCTTAGGTTGCACGCCTTTCTGGGACAAACGGTGATGTTCTTGTTTACTGACAGTTTACAGGTACCAGGACACCCCCAGCCTATGACTGGTAGGTTGACCATATCTTGCAATCTATTCTGTTTATTTCTTGGGTGGGAAAAAAAGAGCAGGGTCCCCCGGGATCTACGACCCACAGCAGTAATACCTGCCACCCACCCTTCACTCCTTATTCCTCCCACCCACCGGAGTGATGGCTCCCACTCCGCTCGGCTCCGCTCCTTGGCCTCCGGGAGGATCAATCCGTCCTCCTTTCGCCGGATCCTGTGCGGCCGAGGCCCGGTCGCGGTCGCTTCGTTTGGGCTTGCTCGGTGGGTGTCAGGTTCAAAACACGTCCGTTCTGCTTTCAACGAGCTTGGGTTCGCTGAAGAGCAAAACCATAGCAAAACACGACAATAGCATGTTTGTCCTTACAACTCAGCAAACTTAACAAGCTGATAGAATTTCAGCAAAACTGAATCATATCATATAATATATATAGATATAGATATAGCCTAAGACTAAGAGAGCTGGGCTGATCAACTTCTCTATAATAATTAATAGGCCCTACATCCGATGCATTTTCTGCCTCCAGTCGTGGGGATCCGTTTCTTGCGGCCGAGGCTCATGGTGTTAAAACCAATCCATTCGGAATCCAGTTCCTGGCAGCAAATCGGGAGACCGCTGGGCCCGAGCAACTCAGTGTCCCCTGAAAAAAAACAGTCGTTTCAGAAAAATAAGCTCACCAAACAACAGCTTGAAGGACAGCAAAAAAAAAGAGATCCCCCCAAAAAGAACTTAAAGGAATTCTTCAGTCTATTGCGATCTATTGCGGTATTTCTAGATCCTTTAGGACCCTCACCGGTGAAAAAGAGCACGATCACCCAACGAGCGGCACGACAAGGACACAAACGAACACCAACTCACACCATCTCGGTCCGTCTTCGCCTGGATCTCCTTCCTCACCGGTATCGGCGGCGGCTCGGGCGTCTCGTCGGGCGGAAAGCCCAGCTGCAGCGCCTCGCGCGAGCGGCGGAGTGGCGCCGCCAGCACCTCCGCGACGTGCGGCAACCCGCGAAACCGCGCTCCGTGTGAAGCACCGTGCGAACGCGTTCGCGGTGGGGGTGGGGTGGTCTACTAAGGGGCGCTGTTAATCTATAGTGTGGGTGAAGGGTTCTGAAGTGAGCGGAACCGTTGGTTTTGGAGTTCTTTAGAGCTTGAACGAGACCAATTCGGTGATGATAGGATGAGTCTGAAGAGAGGTAGTTTTGGCATAGTTTCCTTGGAAGGGGGGGCGGGCTGACATTGGGAAGATAGTTGAGTTTCTCCAGGCTGGGAACATTTTGTATGTCAAAAGCGGTGACTGTCTCTACGTTGATCATAAAGAAACGAGATCAGGACGTAATTTTCTTGCTCGCAAATCTCAACATCTGCAGAAAACACAGCACACCTCAGCACAATGAAATTTATTTGTGAAATTCTTTGAATATCCTCCTGTTGGCCGTTTCAACCACCTTTTGGCAGCTCCTTCTCGCTCCGCTCCCCAAAAGACGCACCTCTTCCTGCAAGGCATCTGCCAGATTGAGTCGCTGATGGGGATCGACTGCCAGCATTCGTGCGACCAGTTGATGTAGCTCTGCAGAGAACACGCTGCTCAAAGGCTCGTATTCACCTCGAAGACTCGCCAGCGGCGCGGGCGGTGACCACGCGACGTGTGACCCAGGCGTTTGGGGTTGCAAAGGTCAGTACGCACAGGATCCGACGCACGAGAGCACCTGTAGGCTTACTGTAAAGACTTAAACTTGTTGGTGAACTGGCACCTTGGTTAAACGTGTATACATGTGTATACATACACTACGTAGTATACAGACTTTATAGAGGTCTTAGTATGTCTTTGGTATATCCACTAGTTGATGATGGTGGCCAACTTTTGCGATGTTTTTGACTCAAAAAGTGGGAATGGGACACACGTCCATTACAACAAAAAAAACAAACAACATGTGCCACATGGCCATAAAAAAGAGGCAGGCTTTATTATATATGTCAGCATATTACGGCTTTATATGGCTTTATGGATGAAGCAAAAACATCCCAAAGGCTCATTGCAGCCTCATAGCTAGGGTCTTGACATGTCTTGACCCACAACTAGTCTTTTTTGACTCAAACATGTAGTGCAGTCGGAGGATCAATGAGCGGATAATGCGCACACAGGATTTCAGTAACCACCCCTATTACTCAATTCGAGCCCCCCAATACAAAACTCATTTAAAGACCTGAATTCCACATGAACATCACCCTAATTTGTTTTCTCTACCAGAAACCTCCCCCTATTAATCATTATTAATCAATCCCAGCTGCCCCCCCTAAGAAGAACTAGTTTACTATATTATATATCTATACTTCTTAATCATTTACTATATTTTTGGCTAGTATCCAATATCTTCTGGTCCCTAAAAACCTCTCTAGCAAAAATCGTTCATTTTTCCTTATTAAAACTCTATCAACATCTTAACGTTTTCTAGCTCACAAAGGGTACCCCTCTCACAGGCCTCAGTGTTCACACAGAATCATATCAACCCTCATCCATCATCAGGTCATCACCTTTATTAGGGGAATGTGGTCTCCAATTCCCTCCAATCTCAGACCTTGTTGACCTTGAAAGGGGGTGCCGTTTCCGGTGTTGGCATTACAAAAGAAATGGTCTGATATCAAATGACTTCTATAGTGTGTTGCGTTTCGATCGCCGCGTTTGGTAGATGCTTCCCATACGTCGCCTGAGATGATGATCTTCGGCAGCGTCTCCTTGGCGAGCGGTGCCCTTCCGTGAGAGGCTGAGTGCCCTTCGTAGAACACCAGATGCGCAGAATGATCATAATTAAATGCATGTGAGCTGGATGAGCTCATGCTTTGCTGTGCTTTTAGCTGGTTTTGAGGTATATTGGATGTGACACCCTCCTGTCTCGAAAACACACTATAGTAGTAGTGAAGTAGTGGCTCTTGTCTCTGTGCATCGTCCATCCATCTTGTCACCTTCCAACGAGCACCCCGGGCTTTCCGGGGCTTTCCGTGTCCGCCTCGCAGCCCACCGGGCTTTCCAGTTGAACACCGGGGCACCAGGGTCCCTACAAAGGGACGCCGGAGATGGGCCATCTCGTATAACAAGACACCCAAGCCTCGGCTTCTGCGCGAAGAAAAGACAAAGAGGGTGGTGCCGGCTGGTGTGCTTTTTTTGTTCAGGGTCCCAGTGTTCTGGGTTCGGGGTCAGATGGAAGGTTTTGGGCAGTTCTTGGCAGTTTTGATCATGGCTTCACAAAGCAAGAAATTACCAGAAACACATCAGGATCGATCAGGTGGGATACTTGAACAATGGCAAACCATAGCAAGAACCTGAACAAAAACACACCTTCCAAAAACGTCCAACTCCAAAACAACACACAGTGATACACAATGTGTCCATAAGAACACCCCTGTCGAAAGAGGTGCTTCAGGGTGTCCATGTCTACCAGCCCCCCCCATCATCATCTCAGGCCAGATGGACTTTTCCTTTATCCGAGAGACTCCAAACGTCGGTCTTGTAGTTGTAGGGTTGTTTCCGGATGATCTCCTTGGCACCGCCGTTTCGCATCGCACCGCACCGCCGTTTCGCAGAACCCGTCCGACGTTCCATGGAGTGCCCGGAGGTGGGTCCGCCAGTGAGACAACTGGAGGCTCAGGTAGCAGGTATGGACGCATCATGATGAGTCTTGGTCACCCCTACTGTAGAATATATACCAGCTACTATTCATAACTATTCCAAGACTATCCAAGAATCTAGACCAGAAACATGTAAGAACACCTGTTGAAACATTGAAACCAATCTGATCATGGTGACCCCACCCCTGGCCAAAACCTGATCCGTCCGGACTTTCCAGCCTTTCCAGCCCCAGCAGCCGGGCTCAGATAGTAAGGCGTCCCCACGCGCGTGTGCGCGAGCTCCAGGGTACTTTCCAGCAATCGCACCAGTCCAAAGTCGCCCAGCAACCTGGTGCGTCGGTCGACGGAGAGCTCGGTCGAGAACGGGGGAATCCACGAGCTGAGGCAAACATAAGCACCCGGTGGAACGAAAGGATTTGTTGATGATGTCCAGGATGAAACCATCTATAATACTCATGAGCTCACATCTTGCCATGTTGAGATGTTTTGAGTGTTCTTTGCATACTTTTGATGGAGATGTCATGCCCACCCAAGACCTATAGGCACACTCTACCTCAATTCCAATCTGTTCCCGCACCTTCCGGCGGACCCGCACCGTGGCCGTGGCGATCGAAACGACGGGAACGCCGTGACCTGCCGCTGAGACACGCTTGGCCTGTGCGGCACAGAAAGACGTTCCGTGACTTGATGTCCTCGGTGCAGGACTTCGGCGGCGGGCGGTGCATGGAGCGATGTGGAGCTTCCTTGGCATATGGCGACGTGAAGCTTCCTGCATGAACCGTGGCATTGTCATGCTAGCTCATACTTCATATAAAGCAGAGGCCCAGTCGACATACCGCATGGTCAAATTGTGCATGTCCATGCAACCACATCAACGTTGACCCGACCGAAAGCACGTCCTCCTTCAAAGCACTCAACATGGACGTACATGACGTTAATTAACATGATCCAGGGATCACAAAGGGGTGGTGTTTGGTCCCATCCAGTGAGTGGATGTGACAGGGGCACCCCTAACCTTCAATGGGCACCCCGTCTTGGGATCTCCTGGATGATACTTCCTCACATCTAAAGGGCCTTCACACCCCACGTTCATGCGACGAAGCATAGAAGGATCCTCCTTCGGAGTAGTCGACATCAACGTTAATATCCCCCATAAACCCGCCGATGTGTGTTGTACATTCATGTCTTCGATGCGTCCAACATGGCCCAAAGATGGGCAACATGCTGTAAATACCACTACCAGCAGTCACAAAGGGGTGCTTAATGGAGGTTACGGTTAGGGGTGCCCATTATCCACTCACTTAGGGACTAAACACCACCCCTTTGTGACTCCTGGTATACGTCTCCTCAACAACTCTCATCACATACGCCACACATGTCGTACAACAGCAACACAAATAACTGAGAGATTCTGTGAGTACAACAGATCTCCGAACAACACATCTCCGAACGCTCTCCGCGCACGTGGCCTGGTGAATCAAACACGAAAACCGACGGCCGACCCTGACTCACATGAACCCAGACGTGACGAATGGGACTGACATAGATGCCAACATCCTTGTCCCCTTGTCAACCAGTCCCAATGTATAGGCTCTTTTGGGCCAGTCCCATGGAGTGTTTGGGTATAACAAGTTACTTTATAATACATCTTGCCCATTTTCCGAGGTACGAACTGAGACTCCAGGTAGACACTTCACCACTAAGGGCCCTCTAAGAGCGCGGGTGGAACGCTACATCTGACCTTTTCCAGAACCGCCCTGAGCGGTCCAAAAACTGCAAAGACTGAGGATCAATCCTAAGAATCTTGAACTAAGTCCTTTAGTGATCCCCAAAGGGAGAGTGGCACGGTTTCCAATACGTGTTTAGTGGGCATCTACGAACTTCTATCTATTTCGGGGGGTGGGTGAGGGACTCGGTACCTGAGGATGTAGGGCTCCAGCCCTATGGGCCCTAGGGCTAGTAACATGTAGTTAGTTTCTGACATCTGTGCTCTCCTGCCACTAGGAAACATGATGAAACATGGCAAACATCGTGACATCATGAACATTTGCTGGAGATCAGTCCTGAATTCTCCGATCACTAAAGGCTCCTAAACAGGCATCGATGATCAAGACACACGTTCAATGTAAAAATGCAGCAAAGTTTAGAATCATTTAGAAGGCAAACCCTGGTGGTGGCAGCTTGTTTGACCATAGCAAATGGTGTTTGACTTTTTTTGAAGATGAAGATGGTTATACATACCATTACACCGAAACCATCTGCAGAACCCTATCAAAGACAGGCCTTCCAAGACCGAGTCTCACGATGGACCATCTTCTTTGCGTGCACATACCGCACTGCATCCGCCACCTCTGCAACTGGTGATCGATGCTCCGAGTGCTCAGTGGCTTTTGCCTGTGAAAGTTCCCAGTGTTTGTTCCCAACACAAGTCAATCAAATCAAGTTGGTCAAACGTGGGGGACCATCGCATCCAACAGTGGCTGGAATCCATGGAAGCTTGAACCCGTTCTGGCTTCAGGTTTGCGAAGAATCGACACCAAGCGAGGAGACTGCCTCTATGTCTAATGATTCTTATAAATGTTGGCCATCTGACACCGACACCTGCAGAATGTGTTTCTTTGTTCAACACACTCCACCACTCCGCCTGCGAGAAGCACTCCAAGACCTCACGGATCAGCCAGTGAGGCAACGCAAAACACATGCACATGAAACATGTTTGGATTCATCATCATTAAGACATCTTCACCAAACTCGGGATTCATCTTCCCTTTTAAAGGGTCGCAAAAACGCCTCACAAGTTGAACGACCTGTCATGCTTTTGGAACCTGAAGACCGCGGCCGGTTTCGTGTGGGCCCCCTGGCTCCTCTCCTTTGTGGCTCAGCTCCTCCAACTGACCCCAGCTTCCCTGCAATGAAGGTTAACTGAACTTCCACCTGGGACGGATGTGTGTGGGGTATCCCCAATTTTTCCGGACCCAAGCTTTTGTAGCTTTTGAAGTTCAGCAAAGGAAAATCTGAGGTATACCGAAAATGTTTAGTAGTTGTGAACCTGCAGGTGTTGAAGGCATTCCGCTTTTCCTGGGTCAAACCCACGGACCGGTGCCCTTCGTCCAGGCAGCCGCTGATTCCTCGAAGAGTTCTCCGCTCTTGGCGCGCTCCTTCACGGCGCAGCACAGGTCGCCGCCATCGGCGAAGTCCATGACCAAGCAGAGCCACCCGCTCCGCACAAAGACTTGGCCTCGGAAACAAAGACACCTAAACACCTAAAACATCCTAAAACACTCCGTGTGTGTACATAGATCCCCAGTCCAACCCCTTTTCCACCAACCCAACTGATTGGCACAGAAATTCCCAGTCCCATGGAGTGTGGCTGGGTGATGGGACCAAAAAAAGCGGTCCCTTTGGTGGTGTCTCTGGCGGTGACGATGTTTTGATCACCTTTGATGGACTTGGGTGCCATGTTTTGTGGCCGGCAACCACCACAATGCAAGTAGCTTCTTGCTACGGTTCGAGTCGCGTCCGATCGCTCTCCTAGTAGTAAGGCCACGAACCCCTAGTAGCGTCCTGGCTCCTAGTAGTAAGGCCAGGAGCCCCTAG
>CAXAMN010005892.1:287054-321545 GCA_963970005.1 Durusdinium trenchii
TAGTAGCGTCCTGGCTCCTAGTAGTAAGGCCAGGAGCCCCTAGTAGCCTTCTTGCTCCTAGGTGTTTCTGGTTGGAGCTGCGGGCGTTTTGTCTCCGCGGACTGCGGACCAGGTCTGCCACAGATTGGCGGGGGGGAGTTTGAGAAGGGTGAGTGGGGAGAGGGAAAGAAGCCCTTTAGGCAGTAATCATTAGTTGGACTAGGGGTACATCTTGATTGGCGAACGAAACTCTAGCATGGCCCTTAGGGAGTTTTCTTTAGCATAGCGGCTACAATGCACATGGCAAATCTTCCAGAAAGGATGATAGACTTTGAATAGACCCGCAGGATACCGCAGAAACACTGGGACAAGGACAAGCATGGAAACACAGCAACAAAGCTGGTTCCTCCAAGTGACCCTTTAAGATGGGGTTAATTTATCCAAAACCACAAGCTGCCCATTCAAGATTCAGCAAACAAGCGCAAAACTGTCTTCGAAAAAAGACAGAAAACGTATCTTAATGCAGTCATGAGAGGATTCAATCAGGAACTGCATTTTGTCAGTACAAGTGCGCCGAGTCAAATTATGATATGAGGCACCGGAAACTCGCCACCACCTTGTGCTACCAGCAACTTTACCCCTTGCTAAATCATCGAATTCATCATGCAACTTATATAAGATCTTAAACCCGAGTTGATGTGAACATCTCACGACTCACAGGGTCAGCCTGCATCAAACAAACCTATATACAGTATACAACATCAACTCAGTTTAACTAACTTCTCAACACCTTTACTGTTCCTCTTCTTGGAACGTCTTCTCACTGAGAGGGTCTTTCTGTCTGTCTCCCGCCGTTGATCTCCGAGCCGCGAAAGCGCACCACGTTCGGGTGCCGCACACGGCGGAGCGCCACTGCCTCCCGCACCGCGGTGTCTCGGGCCTGGCATCGGTTCCACTAAGGAAAGGACAAAGCCAGTGGATCAGGAGGACTGGTTCCTGACTTTTTAAGTGGTAACTGAGATCCACTGGACACGTTTCAACAACACTTTATAATTGTGAGAGGACTGGGGGCGGGTGGGAGATTACGCTTGGCCTGGTAACTGAGATCCACTGGAAACGTTAAAGGAGATCTCTAGCACCAACAAGTTTGAGAGGTTATGGGATGGACATTACACGGAGATGTATCACCCAGCTGAACTGGATGGTGCTGGAAATCAATGGCTAGTTCTCCATGTTGGTCTTACCTTTAGTGCTTTTCTTTTCTCGAAGCCTCTTTATCGATTTTTGATCGCGAAGAAGTGGCACATTCAATGTGTACTAGACTCAATGATTCTGGTTCTTGATTTGGACACCCTGGACAATTGATCTCAAGTCAATTAATAACTTGTACACGGTCAAGGCCAAAAGGCCCAGCGAAGGGGGAACCTGTCGACGCCCATCCCAGGCGAGCCGCTGACTGTGCCCCATCGGTGAATTGATTCGTGGACTCGCCAAGGACCATCACCAGCTTATATGTCAAACAATGGGGTCTATAAACTTCTTTAACCTCTAATAACTTCATGATTTTGAATGTGAATGCTTGTCAATGTTCTTGATTCTATTTAGAAGGAAAACACACATTAAATCAAATTAAGCATTGTAGGAAGCTGATTGGAAAAACATTTGATGACCACTTGCCCGCGGTTGTGATAATTAATTTTTTGGGTATGAGTCGGTATGAGTCTTTGGACACAAGGTTGGGACGATCATGAGTGCCATGAGGGCACGGGGATCCTGGAACTCTGGGGAGACGACATGTGCACTAGGCACAAAACCAACCACTTTAAAATTAGAGTCTAATTATTAGACTAGTCTGGAATAATCAAACATCAAGGAAGAGTGACATTATTAGAGTAACATCAACTCTAGCCTTATTAGAGTAACATCAAGGAAGCGTGAGTCTCCCAAACATGACGTAATGGGGCGCCGATCTTTTTACGTGACGTCCTCGAAAAGAAGTGGACATGTGCCGGAGAGGCGCGCATGTTCAGTCCACACCGCTTCCCAAAAAACAACACACACGTCGCATTTCGGAAGAATCAAGACAGTGTGGGGGAATTGGAGATGAACATAGATGAAATCCATGTCACATGGCTTTGCTGCTTCGGTGTTTTACTCAATCGGTCTCCTCCCAACCTTTCGAGACCCAGCGAGTGAGGTTAAGGAGACTGAGAAGTCTAGTTTGCTGAGAAGCCTAGTTTATCATGTTTGAAGACAAAAAGGATGACATGGACTGTGGGTCAAAACCGTCCGAAAACCTGGTGACCTTGTCATGGTATATATAGCCTCTGTCAGGGGGGCTGCTCGTCACAGGTTCTTGCTGACCGATGGCGACCTCTTTCGATGAAGAACGGATGAATCGAACCGCAGTTCATTGAATTCGAATGCTGGGAGCAGCAGCCCAGCCCCTGGCGGTTTCGGCAGCGGTTTCGGCCTTGGCATCCATCTTCTCCACCCGCACCTGACGCCGAAAAAACAACACGACGTGATGCGGAGTGGTGCTTATAGTAGGGGGGGAATGAGCCCCCAATAGAGATTCCTTAGGATCCATTCCCTCAGTCCCTACAAAGCACCAGTCAGGATGAGCTACCGGAGCCGCAGCCCCGGAGCTCGACACAGTTTCTGCGTCGGTGGATCTCGGATGAGTCGAATAGAGGACAGGGAGCTTGAACGGCGGTTCAATGGCTGTCAAAGTGCTTGAACGGAGTGAAAAGTGACAAATCCAAAGTTTTGAGAGTCTCAAGTATACCTAGGGAAAAAAGATATACCAAGAATGTATATATATATAATTAGAAAACATAAACATACATATTTGTTAAAAGCAAAAATCACATGTTGTGTGTTTTGGATCTGACGGCACGTACCTGAATTTCGGACACAAGTCACCAAATGTCGACCTCACCAAGAACACTTTTCACCTGGATCAAGAGTGAGCCTTAACCTTCAGCTACGAGCCCAAGAACTCACAAATGGCATCTGGTTGTCAGGGATGCAAAAAACAACATATTTTATCATATTTTTAGTACGGCACGGGTATGTATGTTAGTACGGGTTCCGTACTGGTTAAATATGGGCTTTCAAAACACAATGTTTTTTGGAGCAGATCGAACATACGGGTTCCATATGGGTTAGTACGGGTTAAGTACGAGCTCCGTACGGGATAAATACGGCGTCTGCGGCGTCTTCTGTTTTCAGTCAAGTCGCCCTCCAAATTCACAAAAAGGCTATTTAAATGACCAAAACAGATGGGAAGAATCGGAAGAATGCTCGACAATTGGTGACTTGCGGATCCATTAAGGTCCCACGGCACTCACCTGACAGCAAGATCCGGGAGACAGGTGTTTGTTTGTGGTAGCCGGGGCTATTCTTCAGTTGCTTTACCAAAAAGACAATATTTTTCCAGAAAAAACAATATTTTCCATCTCTTCCCTAGAAAAAGCCATGCTTCATCCAGGAGCCTACAAATTGTTGGTGTTTTGCTTCTCTAGGTACTTATAGTTTCCTCCCCAGCCACATGGCCACAAGAGAAAAGACGTAGGAAAAGCACGACCAGTTGCCCGGTTGCCCGGTCGACCTGTTTCATGACCACCAGCTCGTTGTTCGACAAATCCCGAGCCAAAAAGGCCTTGCAACGGAGCCGACGGAGACGGCGTCGTCGATCAACCCGGAGTCTTCCGAGGGTCTCCGAGGGTCTCTGAACGCATCATGTGACATGGTAAAGAAGCTCTAAGCTAAGCTAAGCTTAATCATCAGATTAATATAGTTGATTTGTATCATACTTGCAAGCCAAGCTTGGGAGTTGTATACACATTTCGAAGCACTGGATCTCTTTGGACACGACCCAAACAATCCAATTTCCCCGTACCCAAATAAATGCCAAAGAGGTCTTCTGCATGATATGCTCTGCGCGCAGCAAGCAGCTCTACGCTGACGTGCGAAACGATCGAGATCGGATCCAATGTCGTCGAAAGACGTCAGGAATGAACTTCGGACGAGCCCTATGAAACAGAAAAATCACGACACTTACACTTGTGTTGCCAGGTTCCCAGCTCTTGCCAGGTTCCTAGAAGTCTGCGACAGTTACCACTTGCCAGGAGAACTCTCAACGCCACTGGCTTTGCCGTACCTTACCGAAGGAGCCCTGGCCCAACAAGCGCAGGCGACGGTAGGAGAGCTTCCTTGACACGAGCGTCGCTCGCTTCCGTGCGGACACAAAGCAACAAACAGGGTCTGTTTCGCTTCCGTGTCGCACGCATCATGATGCACTATAGTATAGGCAGTCTAGGTGTGCATGACATGGAACCAGGAAAATAAACAACAACAACAACAACAACAACAACAACAACAACAACAACAACCACAACCACAGCCACAGCCACAGCCACAGCCACAGCCACAGCCACAACAACCATAACAAGAACAAGAACAACAACAACAACAACAACAAATATTAGACTGCAATCTTGGTTACACATTGACGACCATGCAACAAATACAATAACGACCACTTTGGCTTGCAGAATTGTTGATATACATCACTTGAGTCAATGAACTCAGGTCTGAGAGGGTTTATTAAGTCATCTGCCCTGTATGATCTTGGTTGGGTGTTCACACATGCTCCAAGTAACTACACGATATTACGATATTCAATTAAACGTTGCTTTGGGGGTGGGGAGAAATATATCGGCAGATTCAACAACATTTGCTTATCATGTCATTTCAGAGTTAGATTGTTTATTTCGACAATTCTTGGACATTCGAGTATGCTTGCCTAAGTACTGGCCAAACACAATAGGGGCAAAAGTAGCTGGCCAACAACCAATGATGTTGAAGTATACGCAAAGCCATTTGCCAAAATTCGACCATGCGCCCATCTCAAGTTCTGTGGTTCATTTCATTCCTGGAAAACTGCATTCTAATCATTAAAAAACATCGACTCTTTAAAAAAGCAGGCATTGCTTGATCTCTTCCAAGAACCATGAAAAGACCAGGACCTGAGTGGCCACTCGGTGCATTGTTTAGCCACTCCGAATGAGATCCCATATCTCCACAGATTTTGACAAGAAGTACAGCATATGGATCACTATTTTCATATTAATTCACTGTTCACTATGATATGTCAGTATATTTTTTTACCGAAAATCTCTGTAACTCCACTGCCTCCACTCCACTGATCCACCGAGTGACTCATCATCCTTACAGGATGGCATCGCTCCCAAATCTCCATCTTTATGCTCCCCCCCAGCTCACCTGCGGAATGGCACAGATCAAAAAGGCTAAACGAAGGTGTTGGTTTGGGGGGGCCTGGGAAAAATTCCTGTTTCAACTTCTGCAGAGTCTCAAGCTGCATTTTGAGGAACTCGTATCTTCCATTCCCGCAGCTTCGGACTTCAGCTTGTAGGGGAGGCCTAGCTTTCTTGGTCATCCTTCATCTTCTCTTGGGGTATCTGATTTTTTGGAGAATCGTTGCACAATATTGCCTCGTTGCAGGTGTTTAAATCAACATATAAAAAGCACACAACATATATTATCTATATACCTTATATATATATCGTCACTAGCTGAGCTCTCCAATGTTGGAGTGCTTCCCGACTCACCTAGTAAAAATCATCCAGTCCATCCCAGTGAAGCTACTCAGACGGTTCGTGTGGCAAAAATCCCATCCCCATCCCAGAGCGATACGCCTCTTCCTCCATTGGCACGGTGGTGTGACGACAACCAGCGATGGCTCGAGCCGAAAGAAGGCCGAAAAAGCGGAAACGGCCACTGGAAACAGCCCAACCCAACATTCATGCACTGTACCAAAGGAGTCTGCTGATCGGTCTTACCATCACATGCAAACGATTATAGTGGTTTCGATGGCACTGGCACCCAAGTAGATGGATTTAAGGACCATCTAAACCACCTTTTGGGATTATGCCATCTACTCGGTTAAAACACGGCTCACATGTATGAATCGTGCTCAAATGAATTCTGAAGTGGTGGGGAGTGACCAACCACCGGGCTTCTTAGACTTTGACCAATGGAAGCTTCTTGCGCCAACGTAAGATGTTCACCCTTGAATTCGGAAATTGACGATACCATTCACCTCATCAACTTGTTGATGACAGCCATTCAAAGCCTGTGTTCATTCCATCCTGCCTGCAAGTGCGCAATCATCACACGTTTTGAACGATTTGTAGCATGATGCATACCATCTAGCTAGCAGCCCGCTAGCTTTCGCACTAATTACAGCCGGAGGTCCAGCCCACATGGCAAACCATGTCCGACTTCAGCTCTGAAGAGCTTGGCGGACCGGATTTAGATAGATTTACAACGGAGGTCCATTGATGGAAGCCTTAAAAGAAAAGAAACTAATTACCGAGGCCGACTAAGGCCGTCTTGCTTGGAGATGCCTCACTTGTGAGCTCTCCATGTCTCAGTGTCGACAGCATTCGGTAGGGATCCTACCGATGCTCCTAGCACTTGACCTGACACGGTGTCTGCCACTGGCATGCCCACAGCATCCACTTGGCTGGCTTGTGTCACCAACTCCAGTGCGGCCTGAGTGGGGCCGCAGCCCAAATAGACAGCACACACATCGTTGAAAATGCTGTCCAAACACCAGATCACCAACGGCACAAGCGCAAGCGCAAATGGGGCGTCCGAGTAGTCCTCATTTTGTTGCACAGGTCCTGCCTGGTAGAAGAGAAGGAAGGCAACACCACCGACCACAAACATGCCATAGAAAAGGCTGGTGCCCAGCACTGCCAGCACCACCAGGCAAAGGTTTGCTCTTGCAACTGCCATGGCGGTGCTTAATCTGCCAGCCTCTTGCGCTGGCATAACCATCCGCACATCACGTACAACTGAGCGCAAAGCAGTGTATGCTGACCACGAAAAGACACCGTCAAGGACCACAAGGACAAGGATTGCGAGAGTCAAGGCCACTGTAACAGGGCGAAGAAAGTCGGGATTCAAAATGCTCACTCCGCTCGAAGCACACGCGGCTACACTAATGGCAATGATCACCACCATGATTCCAACGATGAACTCTGCATATGTGGTCTTGCGCATGTATCGGGTACGGTCCCTGCCTGCGTGTATCTCTGTCATCTGAAGAATGATTCGCTTGAGCAGGACGTTCGTGAGCGGATTCAAGCCCAGAGGCACACTGGCCAGCGTTGACCACCACTGAGGCCGGCCACAGGTCGCCTGTTCGAGGAAGATCATACCTGAAGGATTTGGCGCAAAGGAATTGGGAAAACCTTTAAAACAAACATGCAAACGATTTCCCCAGACAAGGGATTCACGGCTTTATATAGGTAGAAAGCATATGGAACACATATATATAAGAAATTCCCAAACGGGGATTCACTCGGGAATATGGACCACTTTTTACTCTTCCGGGCCGGTGTCGGCCTGGTTTTCCAAGCCCCCAACATATGGGACGATGAGTCGCAACAGACTCTGCGAACATGACAGGTCAAGGGAGGTGGGTGGTCGTTCGTGTTCACCAAAACGATCACGGAAAACGATCTATAACTGGTCTAACTCCTGTACACCAACTAACATGAGCCATAAACTTATCAGCTATCAACTTATCAACTTCTATAAAAGCAACCCCGATCACCCGGATCGTTCCGATCCCACCAGGATGCCAACGGTGTTCAGTAGCGTCGCCAGGACCATATACTTCACGGTGCGCATGCCGAGTGGAGAGCGAGGACGATCTTGACAAAGAGTTTCAGAAAGCCACGCGAGGCTCACAGAGAGACAGGACCAGGACAGTCCCATGGTCAGTGCGAAGATGTAAATGGATCCTACTGAGACGGATCGGCCTGGTTGAGTGGAATCATAAAGGAAACAGAAATGGTTGTCATAATCATCCGTGCTGTCATCACCTCTGAATTTACTGTACAGAAGATCGAGAGGAAAAGCCACTGTGAAGACAATCATCATGAGAAGTGAACCGAATGTTAAGAGCACGATAGGACCGGGCGTGCTTGCAGCTTGCCAGAGCCCACAAAACCAGCAAATTCCCACAGTCGAACCGCTGGAGAGGATGCAAATCAGGACCATGATAACAATGCTGTGCGGTAGGATATGATGCGGCGGCATGACAAACAATCTGCACGCCAACAAAAAGCTTTCCCCAACAGCGAATGGCAGAATCCTCCTGAGCCAAATTTGAGCTGTCACAGCATGACTTTTGATGTGCTCAGCTTGACTTTTCAAGCTCTGAATCTCAGCCTGGCGTCAAAGAACAATTGCCAGAATCACGCTGAACTTTTGTGGATGAATTCATTGTGGAGTGGAACTTTCTCGTGCCAATGTAAGGAGTTCACAATATTTAATTTGAATTCATAGCAATTAACATCCATCCTGGCACTGAAAAGGCAGTTTGGGTCGGTGAACCGTTAGTTTGTGATCTCAAATCAGTCCATCCGAAAAGGGAGTCCTGTCCAAAAGGAACGAGACAACTACCAGCACCACGAGACCACCTCATGTCGCACCTCTAAGGTGATTCGGGGTGTCCATGAATCACTCCTTAGGGCACCTGGTACTTTAACTCGATTGACTTCAGCTTCGAAGCTCCGTCGTGTTTTCAAAGCTCCGTCCCAAGCAGCGTCGAAGCAGCTGAGGGCTCGCTCCAAGTCCAGCCAATCGGCACTCAGTCCGGCCTCCACCAATGGAGTTTGGTGTGTGAGACACAATCACCAACATCGCCAGACCATCCATGGGGCTGGAATAGTTAGCATCCCATTGGGGTCATACATGGGGTAAATGTATGCAACTATTACCATACATGGATGTTCTGGGACCTGGATGCAAGAAATCCTGCAAACAAATCCTGAAGTGGGAGTGAGCATTTTGGATTCTTGATCTGGTGAGCATTGGCAGTCCTGAAAGGCTCCCAGTTGAGGTTTCAGGAACCGAAACGTTCGGATAGTTTTTGCTGGGACTTCAACAAAATATTCCCCCCATCCGGGAGCCTCTGAAGTTGTACTTCATGTTGTTCCACTTCCAACAATCATCCTACTTTGAATAACCACATTCTTGCAAAGATATAACCACAATATCTCTGATGTTCTATACTACATGATTCAAAACATACCGAATGTTCTTCTCATAGATCGATTATAAGAGAACATTAATGGTATATTGCCAAGTTATAAGAGTATCGATTATCACTTAAATGATGATAACATATATATTAAATATCAACGTTAAAGTTGCCATTGAAACTCATTGATCGATTCTAAGAGAACCATCTCTGTTCTTCCGCCAATTCCACGTCCCAGGTCCCCCCTCGCCTCACGAGACAAGGACGTGGACGTCTGCGTCGCCGGATCCAGCGTCGCCTCGGCGTTCCGTCGCGCCCAGCGCCTGGGCTGTCACTTGCGTATGGCATCACTGGGGGTGTTGCAGAGGTGCAGATGATAAGGACGACCGTCCAAATGATGATAGGGCTTACAGTACTTTCCTGGCATTACGGAATCAACATGCGAACAGGGGCCCTGTTCAATCTTTTGGGTAGGATGAATGTGCAAATGATGCCGCGTTAGGATTTCTTGTGTACTAGTGAACATGCAAAAACTAATATGACGATCGGATCTTCTTGTAGGGTGAACATGCAAATGACGTTGTATTAGGACTTATACAGCATGAATTGATGTTCTTAATGAACGTTCAAATGATGTTGTGGTGGCATTGTGTGTTATAGTTTGTTTGGTTGTTGTTTGGGATTTAGAATGAACAGAACATGCAAATTGAGTATATATATAAGTAAAACGTTTGTAACGTGAACGTGCGAATGATGTTGTGTGTGTGAGAACTTGTTTTTGCAACATGAAAAGGCAAACGATGTAATGCGGTGCTCGGATTTGCTTCGTTGATGGAAGGTACAAGTCATATAAATATTCCGTTAGCACCGCTACTTTTGGAGAAGGAACGTGCAAATAATGTGCTCTGCTCACCAACATTGACAAGACAAATGTGCAATTTATGTGTTGTCACGATCGTTTTGTCTTAAAATGACGATGGACATGTTGTATGTGGCTTTCACTTGTGCTTCGTAAAGTGAACACAGGAATGAGGTGTGCAGACTGCTTATGTGCAAATGATGTGGTCTTGAGACTTGTTTTTGTCCATCAAATTATGCATAACTGAAGTGATGTTGAGACTTGTTTTTGTCGGACATGCAAATGATGTTGTCTATGTGGTTTTTTGGACTTGGTAGGATGAACGAGCAATTCTTGTCCTGTTGTGTTAGGACTTTGGAATAATGAACATGCGATGGGTTATGGTGTTGATGATTTTTTTGGTACAATGAACGTGCACTTGATGTTGTTTTGGCACTTCTACATAATTATATATAACTACGGATGAACATGCAACTGATGTGGTTTTAGGAGTAATGGGTCACGAACATGCTTTTCACATGTTGTCACACTCTTTTCACGTGGAAGGAATGATGTAGGGAGAGAGAGAGAGAGAGAGAATCTTCTGCACGCAATGCGGATGCGATTGAACAGCAAATGGGTGTGGATGGACCCATGCTGAGTCTGGAGCTGGGCCTATCAGTCGGGTACATCATACTGTATGGGGCCCAGTGGATGATGGTTCGGGTGCAGGCCGACGTCTCTAAAATAGATTGTAGATACCAACTGTTACAGGTCATGGGAGTCATGGGACACCCTTCACCTCTCAGTCCGGTCACGTGTTTCTCACATCCCTTCATTCTCTCTGATCCTGGAGGTCATCTGCGTCCGCATCGAGCAGTCCCCCGGACAAATCAAGTTGTGCATATTTGAAAAAACAGCGGTGAAATGGAGTGGCCATCTGTTCAGGTGGTTGAAACCCAGCTGGGGAAGTCATTCCATAGGGTTGAAAAGTGAAATGAAAGCGGAGGCACTGACATGCACTGACCAAGGTCAAGACTGGTTAATTCCAATACCCCATATGCGAAACAGGTAGTTCCATGAAGGCACCCAACCAGGCATGTGGTCGCGCTTGGCTGGCAGCCGAGGCTCTTGAGCTCGGGGATGAAAGGCTCCACGTTGAAGAACCGCAGCTTGGAGCTGGTTGTAGAAGTCTGGGGGCACCACGATCCGAGGATCAAACCAGGACCCCAACTCTTCTAACTTGGTTGAAATGGATTGCTGATCTATCCAAGAGTTCAATGGTTATCGACTTGAAGGAGAAGAGTTCCATTGAACTGTTGAAGTCTAGTTGAAAGGATAATAAATGAATAAACACTTAGGTGTGGGTGCTTTTCATCAGCTCGTTCATTTCAACCCAGTTTCATCAGGTTTCAATGTTGATTGATCAGCCCACCGAGCGCCAGAAAATTCCACACCTCAGCCTCAGCCTGAGACGGCCCTCAAGATCCCCATACCCGAAGATGGTGTTTGGGTGTGATACACTTGGAAGGCCTGGACAATGACTCCAAGAAATAGTTGGCAGACACTTGGTATATCAATGTGGATCCATTCCTAGTCTGCTTGGTGAAGCTTGGAAACAGTTCTATGTCTAAAATCACATGACTTTTCCGGGTGCCATCAGACATTTGAAAGAGAAAGTAGGGTGCCATCCTATTCAGCAGCTCAGCAGCTCATCGCGACGCCGAACGGACCGGACCCACGTGAAGGGACTCCCATCGGTCCATATCGGTCCATATCGGAGCCGAGGAGCGGTCCAGCCGGGTAATTTCGTCACATGGATCCATGCGATCTTCTGAATCTCCTGAAGGAAGCGGTGCAGGTCGAGAGGTGGGGCCAGGTCGAGGGTGGCAGGTGGGGCCTGGACTGGGGGCAGGTGAGGTTTGGGGGCAGGTGAGGTAACTGGCAGCTTTTTGTGGCTGTCAGGCTGTGACAGGCAGAAACTCCATCTACAAGATTATGCTAAGCATATATCTTGGATTCTGCCGGTTGGAAGACTGATCCTTTCTTCAAACGAAAGACCTTCTTTGTAGCACATCTTCAGATACAGCGCCTTCTTCGTGCTGGGCTTCACCTGCACCTTCTCAGGCGTCGAGATGACAAACCTCATCACATGTACAATTGCCATGAAAGGCGCCTTAAATTTGGAGCTCCCATATCTGCAAGGGGCGCTCCCATATCTCTTAAGATATGCTGCCCTTCTGACCCTTCTCTATCCAGAAAGCTGATCTGCTCGACCCTTCTCTTCTCTCGAGCCCGATCCGGTCGAAGTAGCAATGTCATGGGTATCCGTCGCTCTTTGTCCGACAAGATCGCCTTCACATGCTGCCTCGCCGCGAGCCGACCACAGCACCACCGGAGACCAAAAGGACCGGACCAGCTGCGTTGCTTTTGGATGGTTTGCGCCAGGTCACAGGGGCAAAATCAGCTGAACAAGCTGCAACGACAAAGGGGACCTCACAACAAAAGCAAAGGAAAATCATTATAAACACAGTATTATCTGGTCACACGGGACATCTGTACCCGACCTTTCTGATACCTTTCTGACTCACGTGGATGTTCAAATGACCTGCGCGGTTCGGCCAACGCAGTACAATCACCCAAACAAACTGAATTGGCACGGCATTCAATTACAACCTGAGGAATCTGCATGATGTTTCTTAGCTGGCCACTATATGGGCTCACATCCATCATTCATCCAACCGTCCTTTGAGGAAATCCACTTTCCTGGTGCAGAAAAGCCTATTGTCTCTGCCCTGGTGCAAAGTCCCTTCGAATCTCTGCCACAGATCAGAGGTCTGTGATCGGCCGTTTCCGGGCAATTGCATCGGTTATAAGAGTCTACACACGGCCTCACTTGGCACCATTACAAGTAGGCTTCACTATAGAACGATAGGCATCACGAAGAGTCTAGTACTACGTACAAGTATGAAGGCTAAATGGAGGGTGTGTGGAGAAAGGGGGTCAGCAAAAATCGCTTGTACGAAGTTAGTGCATCAAAAATACCTTCCACGAAGTTCTGCGAAGGTTTCTGGGATTTCGTTGCAGTCAGTTCTCCTACTGGCCCACCATTCCGCGAACCGTCCACGAATAGCCTTGGGTTCTACGAATGTCCCGCGCCTTCCACGATGTTAGTAGAATTGGTTTTTGCAAAACCCTTTCTGTGCACTACCCTTCCGTTTGCCTCTGAAAGTAGGCATCCCTAGGCATTGTTTTTCCAAACGATCACGTCTCAACCCATCGAAACCGGGGTCTTATGTCAACAAAATCCTTCCAATCCCTCCCATCAATCCGGACCGGGATCTCTCGCAACCACCACGCGATCCTGAAAATATGTCGCATCTCAATTCTGATCCGAAGGGCCTTTCGTTGAGGAGCTGCGAGAGATCCATGCCCAACTCCTCTTGCACTTCACGGATGGCACACTCCACCTGCCGATCCGCCGAAGACCGCCGAAGGGCTTCACCCCGAAAAAGCAATGTTTGGCGGGTCATTCGCCCCTTCGCTGCGCCCCTCTGCCTCTGTCTCATCATCTTCCAGCTTCCCAGCAGGAAAGGAAAAGGAACCGCGAAAGGACTGCACCATCAAGATGCTCTCCAGCCTCGCGGCCGCGTGTACGCGCCAAAGGAAAGAAATCTCCTGTACTGCAATGGCAAAAGGGCCAACCGCTGGCAGGAAATCTGAATTGTAGATTCTTCATGCTGATTGTATGTCTCGAAAGGTTTTGGGACCATCTCTTACGTCTCCAACGATTTCGCTCTTAGCAGACATGTCCTGCGCATCCGTCGGCCGTGTGACTGGCACACAGGCGCCCCTTGATCTGTGGACCATCCATTATACCCACCGAATAGGGAGCCGGATTTGTTTTAAGGCTATGCACACGAGATGTTGCGTAGGTCTTTTAGGGCACAACAAATGCGACGATGATCTTATGGAAGATCTGAGCGACAAAAATAAGACAGCCAAGTGGTATACAGATTTAAGAGGTTGACATGTGTTGGATTTCACCTGATCTCACACAATTATCACTGAATCCCGGTGCAAACTTATATTTATTCATGTTCTTTCAAACTATAGACTATATATATATATCCAAAACCCTGCAAAAAGACATATCTACCCCATTCTACCCCTTCAACATCTTTAAAGATATGTTATGAACAACAAATGAAAAACATGTCTTTCCGCACACGAAGACCCCGGTGTTTCTCGATGCACCTGCCATCGAAGATCACCGCCCCCGCGCGGCCCTTGGACATCCGCCGATCACCTGAGTGGATTTGAATTAGAGGCTCCTCATGGAGCTTCACGCACCAATCGTTTTGGGGACGAGAAGGTGAAAGCTTCGTTGATATCATATCCGTTAACATATCACATATGAATACATATGATGGATGATATCACCTCCATATGATCTATCCCATGCTATCACCGTCAATCCGCTGCGGTGGCTGCGGTGGATGTGGATTGATCGATGTTCCCAGCTGCTCCACCGACGATAGAGCTCGACCCACTCGTCGGGGTGGCGCAGCGACCGCAAGACCTGCACGCAGCGAAGCGCATGCGAAGCGCATGTGGCGGTGCCACGGCTTTCAAGTCATTTGCCAAGAAGACCCAAACTGACCCTGCTGGAGCAAATGCTGTGCTCAATTCTGAAGAAAGGCTCCTATATAGTCCATTGCGGCCATGGTGTGTCTTAGATCCTCCGCTGATGGTTTCACCTGTATACGGGTAGTTTAGGAGTAGACCCCTTATGGGGCTCTGAAGGTCTCATGTGGGTCTAGAGCATTCTTCGAGTTCTACAGGGAATCAAATGGAAGTCTTGTTTGCGACCCTCACCTCCTTGGTCTCCGCTAAGAGCTCCACAAAGGCGAATACATCCAAGGCAGGATAGGAACCTTTCTCATGTTCCACCTGTGACGGCGAGCTCGCTCGGGCAAAAGAGCGAGTGAGCGAGCGCCCAAGCGGGCCGCCCAGTGGCGGCCCAGAACTTGGGTCATCTTCTATATGTGATCCCCAAATAGACAGTGGCACGGCACGGTTTCCAATAGATCTTGAGTGGGAATCGACTTTTCTATGACAGGGGGTCTAACCCTCCACGAGACCTCCAGCCGTGCCTTTCGCTCTGTTTCCTCCTCGGACCCACCTTTTTATCGGGACCAGTGGATCTCCAATGCCAAAACCGGTTGGGATTCATCGGCTCCACAGATCCCAGGCTCCAATACCAGATCCGCTTCTCAGGATTTTGCTTGGGATTGGCTCTGAGCACAAGAATCCCACCCTGAGAAACCCTTCTTGTACCCAACTGGTGAGGATCCGAGAGGCAATCTCATCCAAGTAGAACCAGTGTGCCTGGCAGACTGCCCCGCGGGTCGCCCCAGGCCCGAACTGGAATTCCCAACGAAGAGTGGCTGCCAAAGGCAACAATTCATCAAAAGGGGCATACAAACAAAAACGAACGCATTTGTCTTTAGTCTTTTAATGACATTGTCTAGTAAAACTCTTGTTCTTTGGGCCCACCCAAGAACGAGCGAGAGGCAGAACAAAAACCACTGCGTTCTGGACCAATGGGTGAGGGATGGTGAGGGTCATGGCACTACCAAACGGAGTAGACGACGAAGACGACCTGGGGAGGTCAACGTCTACGGGTTTTCGAGGGGCTCCAGGTGTGGTTCATTCCACCAGGCGTTTCGCTGCAGGTGTGGTTCTGTGATTGCACCATGTGGGCAGTGAAAGTTCCTTTGTACTTTATCTTTGATGTACTTTGGAGGTCGGGGGCCACAATAGTCAGAAAGCACATTGCAAAAAACAACATGCCACCTTATGGTGGTGGATATACGCCGTATACTTTGGGGCCATTCTGGAATGACCCACCGCCTGATGTCTTCATGATGTCTTACATGATCAGCTAGATGACTTGGAAGCTGATCTCCATTGATCCTCGACTTACTTATCTATGCATATATATAGTTATATAATTTCATCTATCCTGCAATCAAAGCTCCACGAGAAAACTGGCTCCAAACATCACTCTCAGAGCACCTGAGCACGCCGCTGCCAGTCGATGGAACTGATTTTCGCCACGCTTTTCCAATCAAAAGTCCAAGCGGTGCACCACATCGAGCGGGTCTTCGAACTGAAGAGTTGACTCTTCCAACATGGAAATCCAGGTTTCAAAGCCTCTTTTCCCAGTAGGGATCATCTATGTTCCAAGCCTCTTTGCCGTTGGTGCCGTTGGTGCTTCGTGCTTGCTGCGTCGGCTTGGCCGATCGATCGATCCGCTTGTCGTCTCGCGCGCCTCGACGCGTCACATGGACGAACGCCGACGGGCGACGCGACGAGCGGATGGTGCGAGGGGCTCGCTCCCTAACGTGGCCGAATTAAAGAAGACCCCCATCAACCGCGCGAGAGAGAGAGCGATGGCTGAACGAAGAAAAAGCCCGAGTCTTTTTTCTGCCTACCCACCGCCGCGACAGAACAACGTAGATCTTATAGATCGATTGGTGGGTTTGTAGATGTTTGATGATGTTTGTAGGTCTCTCCAGTGTGAAACAAACAACAATTTTTGTCCTATCTTTTGGTGCCAAGCGGACTCGAACTCTCCTGCCATCGACGACCTCGTCTCTCGGTTCATGGGCTTGGACTTGGGCCCGCAAAAGCTATCAACAAAAACAACAGCAAGGAATTGCGTCGATAGCAAGTTCTTCTACACTCATTGAACAAAAAACAGAAACATCGTGGAAGTGGATGGCACCACCTGTTGGGTCTTCGGATGTCATAATCTTCCTGAAAGAGGGTAATGCTTGTAAGATCGTGGACACCATAATTCTTCCAGGAGTGTATGTCACTGTTCCATGTGTCATGTTTGCTCAAGAAACATGCCATCTCTGTTAAACCTATAATGACCTTACCTTACCTAAAGAGGAAGAGTTGCTGGATGACCATCTTCCTCTTTTAACATGTTTCACTCCATCCAAGTCCAACAGCTGCTTGCACGAAGGAGAGGGAGGATCCGGACGCGCTGTTACGTGCACGGCCACGCAGGTGCCGGGCCAGCGCCCGTAAAGCGATCGGAAAGCTGGAATCGTTGCGCTGGGAAAAGCGTCAGTTCTCACGACTCGAGAAGTGCGTCAGTCGGCTGCAGCCTGGCTTCATCGAGCCTCGTGCCTCGTCTTGGAATGAGTGTGAACAGGACTGCATGGCAAGGACCATTGCTTAAATTGAAGAGTCTAGGACGTCAAACAAACCTTCTGACGCTCTGTTGATAGACAACAAACAAGTCTATTGCATATCATCCAAAACAGCAGAAAATACCCCATCGAATGGATTTGATGTAGGATTTCTAGGCTTCAAATTTGGTGAGAACTTGTCCAACAATAGCTGGTCACTCTCACAATAGTTTATCCAAGTTGGGTTTAAGGCTCATCCTCCATGACAACAATCCTCTACACCGATGTCAAATAGGATGGCACAACTAGGATATCCCCAACAACGGAGTAATTATATCACCCACTTGAAAAGAATCAACGGGACCGTTGTTCTTGGCCCGCTCATTCTAGCCCCTTCTTCCTTCTCAGTCCCTTAGGCCATCTGAGTCCACCAAACTGCAACCTGCCACACCCGACATGAGCAAAAGCAAAGGTGACGCGAACTCGGGCGCAACTTGTGGCAGGTGGTTGCTGTCTGCAACCCACAAAACCTAGCTAGCACAGAAATGGGCTGAGACAAAAAACACCAGAAATCAGTAGCAGAATCAGCCGGCAAACGAGTTGATCGTCACTTATGGAAACATGCGGAGCCCTTGAAGAAAAATACATATTGATGGACAATATGACCTGGCTGGCATTCTTCTTATCGTCACAAGTGTTTCAGGCTGTTCAACAAGTAAACTCAGCACCGTAATCACTATACGCATGAACGTACACCAGAACACCAAAACATCTGATGCCCGATCCCTCACATGAACTCTGCAAAATCATGCAGTTTGGACTCACATGATCTCACTCCAAATGGTCACAGGAGTCCAGAAGTAGAGTCTTGTAGAGGCAGGTATCCGCATGATGATTTCCCGTCTGTGTCGTGGTTTTCGCTTGGGTCCCAGGGGGTTGGGCGTGGCGGACCCCGTGACCTGGGTGGTGTGTCCGTCTTCCTCGCCTCGAGAAGAAGTTAGGTGTTCATGAACGACCCCTTTGTGGTTTATAAACCCTTCTGCAGGTCAATATACAGTAGCTTCGGAGTAGATGGCACTACCCAGAGATGTCTTTGACAGATGGGGGTCCATATAAACCACCAAACTTGGGGATTGTGCAATTTCTCGCCTCTGAAACCACAGAACTAGGTGATCTCTTAGATCTGAAGAGAACTGGAGGATGGGGAGGGTGCATCTGAAACAACATGCATCTATTACACATGACAACACCACCTTCAGTAGGTGACCTACTTCGGTCACATAGGCTTCGGTCTCCGTACTTCGGTCACGTACTGAACCGTCCGTCGGTCCACCAGTCATGCTCCGACTCACCCCGTGGTCGGTGGCCACGGTGACCGAATGGTCTCAGCCTCTTCGTGCAAAAAGACCTACAACGAAGAGTACAGGGGGGCCCAGCATCACAGTTTCCATGTGAGTCTGAGCCCTACGCCTGCTTCCCCAGCATCCTGGCGGCCCTCCAAAAAGGACTGCGAATCCACTGTGACAGTGATGTCCTGTCTTGGGAAGAATCGAGTGGTCGGTTTGTGCCATTTACCTATTGGTGGTACACTCCATGTATGCCATATATGCTTACATTGACCCCCCTGGCACCACCCCAATGTAGGCATATATGGCAGTCCCATGGAGTGTCTGGGTATTGGTGGTACACTTTGGTCGATTCTTTGATCCCAAACATCTTTGGAGAACTCTGGAGGCCGACGGGTGAGTCAGTGGATTCCCCGTCGAAGAACATCGCAGCTTAGCCGAGGGGGGGGGGGCACAAATTGATGGGGCGGGTTTCTCTGAGTGCCAAGTATCCAAAAAACTCCCGTGGTATCGAAATATTTGTTTCGTTGGAGGCAATGAAAGGAACAGTTATGTTTGATCACAAACCATGTGTCAAAGGGTTCTTGAACAGCTCTATGAACTGCTTTAATTGCTACGTAATGCATGCTAATACTGTAATGATATATCTGCAATTGGAATTTGATGGAATTGTCACACACATGCCAAAATCAGTGCCAGGTTGCAGGGCAGCAGCTTTCTTTCTTCAACGCACTTCGTGCCGTTGGACAGACTAAGGTCAAATGGGTATGATTCTTGACAGGGAATTCCCCACAATGGGCCAACTGATTCCCAGAAACCCACCATGTTGGCGGTTCTTCAGGGGTGTCCCTATCCTGATCCATGCCCAAATGATGTCTCTTGGTTTCTCTCCAATCGATCTTCTATTCTCAGCGCCGACACTTCCGGGGCAAGCAATCGGGCATCCAAATGATTTTTCCTTGCTGGTTGGTAGTATACCTACACTCTCCTTGAAGTGAACTAGGCTAGGCTGGCTTAGGTCGAGCTTTGGTCAGAATGGGATAGGGCCTTCGATAGCTTGCGTTCATCTTCATGCGTTCAGCGGGTGCTCGAGTGGAAGTAAAGACGGGAGGATGACAGGATCCTCCAGGTAGGTGAGGGACGTTCTTTTTTCCCTCCAGGCTCGCGGTTCACTATACTCCCAAGTCAATCGCTGCGTGCGATTTTCTCTGCCCGCTCTGGACCTGCCCTGTCCGTCTGTCGCACAATGGCCCGTGAGCCCGGAGGAATCCACGTGGTGCAAACCTTCCATCAATCAGATCATCCAGGTATAAAACAGTGACGTACATTGACCAAACATTGATGACCTGGGCCCAATGTAGGGAACTGCAAACTCTTGATGAATAACCACCCCAAGCCGCAAAAAAGGGTTTACTATTTTTTGGGGGGAGGTTGTTAATCAGGAGTCTAATTGTTCCATACATGGATGATCTGGATGGGTCACATCTCTCGCAAATCCTTTGAGCAATCCGTAGAACGTGTGACAACTGATCCTGGCACTACAACAAATGCATGTTTGACCCATCGAATTTCCGCGAGCTTGGAAGCTACACCATGTGGATTCCTGCAGCGAAAGGAGTTCCATGTCCACAGTTTTCTTTTGGGGAAAACCAATCGAAGCAAACACAAAACAAATACAGCAGGTCTTGGATGGTCTGAGTCCGCGCTGTGCAGGGAATCCATCCTTGAAGGGAAAACCAGTGGACATGGCTCCAGGGATCCTCACGTGGGGGGCTTACACCCGCCCAAGTTTCGTATGAGGAACCTTAGGAGAAAACGCCACAGCATGCCACAGGTCCTATCTAAGTACTTTATAGTTTTGATCATGTTTGACCGGTCTTCATTGATCTGCTGCGTTCAGGTCCACCTCCAGTCCGCCCTTCGAACGGAAGGCGGTCGAATCCGTGGGATGCTGGTGGAGTTGACCCAAGAGCCCATCCGAGCGTATCCAATCATGCAGACTCTTGATGAAGAGGTTTTTCAATTGAGGGGTTCATGAATCAGAGTCTACATGATGTACCACGACAAACGGGTTCCACATGGTTCCACTATGTTCCACAAGGTCTCTCAACCTCTGAATGCCCAACATCGACTGAGTCCCTGGCCTTGCCCGTCTCACAATTCGCCCAGTTCCTGCAAAGGAGAGGGGATGGGTTCCCGGGCAGAACCATCTTGGATTTAGCTGTTTTGCCTTCAATTCAATGTTTCTTGGGGTCAGTCGCTTGGGGTCAGTCTTCCGCATTTGTTGGGAGCTTCTCTGGTTTCCCTGCCCACCCCAACCCTCCAACCAAGCGTAACCAGGCCGCGCCGCGCCAGCCGCTCGCCAGCCGCCCCCCGTGGTGTCTAGAGGCGAGCGGTGGGGTCCTGAAGCACTTTCTTGCTGTTGCTGAAGCTATGCGACCTCCCAGAAGACTTGGACGTGCCTGGCGTCGACGCAATGCCATCAAGCTACAAGCGCAGTGGGGCACCACCAGCGACCATGTACGCATCCACTGCCCCATGGCTCCCATTTGGATGGTGCCGGTAAACAGGGCAATGACTCACCAATGGGTTGCTTTTCAGGAATTGGATGCTTGGCTTGTCAAAGAAAAAACAATCTAATTGAGGTGTCGTTGCCAGTCGCTCTTTTTTGCCTCAAAACGGTTGAGACAGGCCAACGCTGACCTGACCAGCATTCATGGCCTCACAGTAGACCGACCCAACGTTAACCCACACGACACGACTGATTGATCTACATCATGGTCGCACCCCTAAAGGCCCTGTGGTCATGATTCTCTGCAGTATATGTTCCAATAAGCAAGGTTGTATATCTTGTTGTATAGTACTTGTATGAATTAATTAATGATATTAATGCGTGAACTCCTGAAGACGAGCCTTCTTCACCCTAAGAAGTCCATAGGTCGCACCAAGTGGAAGGCAAACACAGCAGAAACTACCTGTCAATTGTCAATGCAATCTATCAAACCCCACAGTCAGTCTTGAACCATGTAGTCACCACGACCTTCCAGCTTCCGAGATCACCAATGAACTACCCTACACTTATGAATCTCCATAAACACCCAAACTCAAGTGTATATCTAATATACAGAGATGAATAAATACTGTATAACTTTATAACTTAACGTATCACTGTATACTGCATAACACAGGTCTTCCCCTCATCTTAGATCATCTTGCGCAACAGCTGCGCCCTCTGCACCCTGAAGCGCTGCGCCTTGCTTCAGAGAGCGCCCGGCATGGTACTTTCGGATGGACTCGTCCCTGGGCCATGTGGAGTGGATCGAAGATGGGGACGAGTGGCACCTCCGGCACCTCGAACCCTCCAACTGAGCGGTGATGGGACCCTCCGGCTTCGCTCCGATCGAAGCTCCGAGGGTTCCGTTCGAAGTGCCGTTCGAAGGATCATCGAACGGTTGCCATCGAACGGTTCGGATCGATCTCTCGAGCCACAAGGTAGGTTGATCCTCCCGACTGAAGCCGAGCCGGCCTCTGGGAACGAGGTTATACTGGTTATACTGAGACTGCTTCCGCGTGTTGTTGCTTAGTGGGAGAAAGGTTCTCCACTGACGGGGTAGGCCTCTGGATGGGGTCTTAGATTTATATAGATCGATGTTGTTCAGCTTGAAACCGTTTCAGTATGTTTCAGTTGCTCGGTGAGACTTCGGCAAACCTGAAAAAACCGCTCCCTATGCTGCTCCCTCCTTGAGTAGATTAGTAGATAGGTTCCACCATGTTCCTTCACCGGGCCATCCACGGATGCCATCCACGTGCCATCCACGGAGCCGTGGAGCTCCGTGGCACCGAAGGTGGCTACATCGTCTGGTCCGACGTTCGGACCGTAATGGAGCTACAACCACTAGGAATGGACTACAACCTGGATCGGAAGGCTGGAACAGTTAGATGGCTAGCTATATCTAGCTATTGGTATCAACCAATAGCTACACAGTTTTCTGATGTTTTCTGCATCCAGGTCACGAAAAATGGGCTTGGCCTCCGTGATGTTGTGCTTTCAGTGGGTGAATTGGAGGGTAGTCTGCATGGTTAGAAGAGGGGGTCTATAAACCACCTTAACTATTGGGCACCCTCTATAGGTGGTGAGCATCACACTGCAGGCCGCTAATCCATCAATTCTCAGGATGTTTGGATCTTTTGGGTGTCACAGCCAGAAATCCCCTCCAGCAGTCCCAGGTTGGGGTGTCGGAGGTGCCGAGGTATGGAACCATCACACCCACTGGATGGGTCTAAAACACCATCCCGACATGGAACTCCTGGCTGTTTCGCACTTTTTGCCGGCAAGGGTGCATTTGGCGAATGTACTCCAAGCCCTCCGGTGGAATCATCTCCCCTGCACACGTCGCGCAAGAGCTTCCCGGAAGGACATGTTTGAGGGATCTTCCAAATAAAATGATTCAAGAAAAATAGTTCTTTCATTCTGTTTCTGTGCTTTACAGTCAGTATTTCTAACCCCATGGAGTCCCGGTACGTCCGTTGCGGTTAACCCAAGGTAGCGCTACGGCGCGGTTGGAAACGTTTCATAGCCCTGTGGTCACATCAGCGATAGTTGTCTGAGGTTGATCTGATATATTGCCGATGATGTACAAGATATCCTTTCTTGTCGATGTGGCCCCTTTCAGAAGGGTACCATCAGGGAATTTAGAAACGGGTCACCATCAGTTCTCCACAACCAACAGTGCAAGGATACATGATGATACATGTTACATGTTGGTCTGAACAATCCACTTCAACTTCCGAGTAGCTCTGCATTCCGCATCGCCGCATCGTGGGAGATGCTAGCGCCTTCCATGTCCTTCTTGTCGCTTCCGTTCAGATAGGTGTCCAAAGGAGAGCCTCTCCAGTGGAGTTTGCCAAACAAATCCAGAGTTCCGGCTCGCGTCGATTTAGGGTGCTGAGAACTGAATGCAGTGGATACAAACTATGAAAGCCAAAGGTTTTCAGAAACTAAGTTCTGGAGGGATTAAACGTCTTTGACTGCAGTCTTGTGTCGTGTATGTTTTTGATCTGCTTCCAAGAGTGACTTTCAGCATCTTTCAAACAACACATCAAAGCTCTTTGACAAAGCCTACACAATCGGAACTAAACTCCAAAAGCCGCTCCAATATGCTCCAATAGCGATCCTGGCATGACTGATCCATCCAGAGAAACACACATAATTAATTACTTTGAGTGTGGTAAGGACACGCGTGCATGCTACACAACCAACCACTTTGGTTCCGATGGATCACCTCTTTGCCCCATCTCCAGTCACCGTTTCTGCACCACCCTGTGCGACCGTCCGGACGGACCGCCGTCCGACGACCGGAGGTCGTACACACGACTCGGCGCCAGCTCCTTGGCTGTACAAGCCGTATATTGCATATGTATTGCATAATGCATGGTTATAACTTTATAACTATATATATAATATATTATACGGCATACAAAGAAGATGAGATACTTCCAAGAGTGTCATGTGGTGCACACACCCAGTGCCCAGCCAAACATATTCTGGGTCTAATACACAATATAATAACATATGATACCTCAAAAATTACCAATCGCCCTCCAAGCATGGATCGATATCTCCTTCCCAGCTAAATCTCCAACTCGAGTCCATCATTTGAGTGATGAACAACGATCAGAGCGCCTGGAATCTTCGGCTGAAACTTGCACATCTCGGGGATGATCCTCCGGAGCGATGCTCAAGTGCTATCTAGAACTCCAAAAGTCAGTTGCAAAGATAAATGCAACAAGAAGCAAACACATCCCAGAAGCCAATTTTTTCCAATCAAAAGAAACACCCTATGAAGGCCCTATCTCTGAACGACTTTCTTCATCAGACCGGACATGAAAAAGATCTTCCACCCCCAAACACATCTTCCACTGGCAGCTGTGGCCAACCGTCGCCTCAGGCCCAATTGTTGAAAAACAAAGACCTTTGCCTCAGCGAGCGAGCTAGGGTTTGGAACGCCACTGGAGTACCACTGTGGAGATCCTTTTGGGGCGAAGGAGAAAGTGGAACATGTAAAAAAAAAGAAAAAATCATAAGGAGTGCTAAGGCAGCTGCTAACCATCAGTGAAAAAAAAAACATGTTGTTCTTCCAGGCTTTTCCCCACGGCACGACGCCGGGTCTTAGGTGTAGGCCCAGGTGGGCGCTTGTGCTGGGTCATCCATCTCCAGCTGCAAGTCGCATTGAAACTGCGCAGCGCAGCGACGAGCGTTTGTTGGAAACGACGACGGCTCCGTCTGTCGGGCCACGCTGGTTTTTCGCTTGCGAGTTGATGCCAGTTCCAAGCCAGCTGATGTCCATCTGCTATGTTTGGAACCTCCCAGTGAGTGTATATAAATATATATATATATATAAACAGCGAGCACGTTCATGATACTCACATCGTTTGCATCCATGTGACCACACTGCAACTGATTGTAATGCAAAAAAGGTGTAACTGGGAGATCAGGAAATGACGTTATACCATGCCATCCCTGCCAGGAAAACAGAACACACACACACACAAAGAAACAAATATCCAAAACGATCCAAAACGGATGTTCAATCATGTCAAAATGAATCCACACCGATCCACCCCATTTCATCCACCCTCCGCAGTCTTCGCCAAAACAGGAACCAAAACCGGACCGCTGCGACTGCATCCCGTCCACCGATCGATCCATCGGATCCCAGCTGGGCCTGATCGGATGCCGTCGGCCGCATCTTCAAGCGAGACTCGCGGATGCAAATGCGCGGCAAGGAGCCGCACCTGGGTTCGATGCCATGCAGGGATGAAGGAGGAGCTGCGAAGTCAGACTCTGAACAGGCATAGATGCTTACCTTGGACCCCTTCTTGAACATGTTTTAAACATGTTTAAACCGATCAGTTCATGGAGTGCATGGGAATGATTCTCCTTTGGTTTGGAACATACTCCAAGTCTAGTGGCCAAACCACTAGCAGTAGATTTCATAGGACTTCACAAGGCTGTTCACTGAAGTCCAGGCTTTGAGACAGTGCCACACAAAAAGCGCTTCATCCAAGCGCATCACTTGCGCTTCAAGCAACTGTTGGGTCTAGCCATTTGCCCATCCAGCTTGTGATCACAAATTGATTTGTGACCCGGCTCCGTGAGAAGTGAGAAGTGGGTGACCCATCATCCCAAGTAAAGCTTTAAACATAGACATAGGAATATCCGAAAGCATCACCTATACAAGCTGTGCCCCCTGGTCCTTCCTCCTGTTCGCTGCACTCCGCTGTAGTTCGGTGAGATGAGAACCACTCGCCCAACGCCGGGCGGGTTTGATTATCAAGTCATTTACCAAGTCCATTGCTGAAAAAGCGTGCGCACTATCATCCTGATATGGTGGGAGCAAGGAATCAAGGAGGCTTATGAGCTGGAACGAAGGGACTTCAAACTGCCTTCCAAATGCAGAAAAAAAGGCGATGAACTGGCGATGAACAAGCGCTTCCAGCCACTTCCGGCAGCGAGGCGCTGGAATCCTTCTTCGACCGGTTTCGACCCACGGCGTGTTCTTTCGAGCTGCTTCGGAGGGACGGTGATGCCCATCCACTCCTCTCCTTCTGAGCCTGGGAGGTGCCGGGAGCCAGGTCGTCGGACCCTTCTGGACCGCGCGCGCCACAGGGCGGGCGGAATGCCGCCGAGCGAAGGGGGGTTTGGTTCTGAAGGAGTCTTTGGACATGGAAGCCACCCCCCAAAAAAAAGGCGAACAGGAGTTTCCAAGGGAAGTCGAGGACATCTCTAGTGAATGGAACGATCCATGAATCTCTATAGGTCTCTATTTGGACAGGGACCTGGTATTTTGCCAAGGCAATAGTCTTCAAATTGGCTTCGATCCCAAGGATTCTTCAACGGCTTCAGGTGACAAATGCACACCGTTCTGCTTCACGCTGGTGACATGCCGCACCTGCAGGTGGGGATCGCATCAAGATCTCCAAGCACTCCTGGCACATCAGCTCTTAGCTCAGCTGGGCCGAAGGACTTCCATTTGGCACCCCACCGCGGGAATCAAAGAAAATGGGCTCAACCTGTAACCTCTGGGACTGCCTGTGGGGCGACAACGCTCACACGATGTTGTAGCTGCGGGAGCTTTGTGACGTCATGTCGCCAAAACAACACTTCTCATAAGGTCGACACCGACTCACCTCAAATTGCTGCGTCTCGTCACCGACTCGTCTCACTGGATCTCACAATGACTCACCGCACGACGATCGAGCAATCGCGCCACACCAGGCCGAGTTCCCACAGGGCGCAGTTCCCACAGGGCGCCTCCTCGGTGTGAAGCTTGTCCGCAATGTCCACCAAGACCACAAAGTCAATCCGCAGGAACAGCACCTGCCGAACCCGAACCCGGCACGTCTGGAAGGATCCGCGTCCCGAAGCTTCCAATCATCGGTTCTTCTTGTCCATTAGGGTAATGGAAGCAAGGTTAAAACAAATAAACACTTATAGGGAGGACTAAGTGACCTCAATCTGGGACCTCAAAACGTCGAAGGTTCTGGCAACATCTGATATCCAATCACCTACAGAAAACCACGCAACTCGCCAGTGCCAAAGTTGCCACCAGGGGTGTCCCGGCCCGGTTTGCAAAGGTTTTTCCCGAATGGATGCCAGTTGCGAACCAGCGGCCCTCGTTCGGCCCTCGTTCGGTCGTTTCAAGTAGAGCTAACAACGACTCCGTGGATCGCACCGGAATCATGTTTAGAACAAAAACGGTGACCATTCTCCGTTCTCCCGGAGACCGTTCCGATCCACATCGATCTCCGTTCGTTGGTCTCCCGACTCAGCTGGTGCTGGTCCGAACTCGGAGCGATCTGCAGCTGGTCCAACGAACGGAGGATGAGTCTGTTTACAGTCTGTCGCGACCGCGAAAGAGAGAATTCCATCGATATCCACCAGGGGATTGTAAGAGTTAGATACTTTACATGGATGGGTCATAATAAAGCCGGATGGGGTACAGATTAACATTCATTCCCGTCTGATGGCTGGAATCTCCGTTGGGAAACTCTTGCGGGTCCGGTTCGGCTCTTTTTTGATCCCCTCCAAAATTCGCCCGAGTTTCCCCAGACTTGTCTCCACACAACCATGTACGAAGGCCCCAATGATCCTTGGTGGCACAAATCTATGATATATATATATATTTATACAGTACATATATACCTAGAACCTGATTGACCCCTGTTTTGGAGCCAAAACATTGTCTTTTCCTATCAAAACAGTGTTAAGTTGCTTGAGTTTAGTGTTTTTGCTCGCAAGAAGTGTTTTGCACCAATGTTGTTTGGAAAAAATGAAAGAAGTGTTTTGGTGTTTCCGTGGCCAAGTCTTAAAACACTTCCACAACCAATAACCATTCGACCCTTCTTCTCACCCTCAATACCCTGAAACACTACAGCCATCAGTCACAAATTCCCGCACCAAATGCCGTTTTTCTTTTAACAAAAAAAATGCAAGCAGTCTCACTGATCCAAAGATCAGCTCTTCTTGAACAGCTTTCGCAGGTCTTCAAACAAACTTCCTACAAAGTGTTTACACAGTTTTGGATCTTTACAAAAAAATGACAAAGTGTTGGAATTACATTTTTTACCGAGTTTTTGCATTACAAAGTTTTAACAAAGTCTACAAAGTTTAAAAATAGAAATAACACACTTCACAAAGCTTTGGACACTTACAGTACATTAAATTCTACGAAGTTTTTACAAAGTATTGAACCTGTAGATATCTGAACAAAGCTTTGGACATTTATCAAGCTTTGAACAAGTTTTGGAATTTTACAAAGTTGTTACCAAGTTATTGAGTTTGAACGTTTTTACAAAGCTTTTACAAAAGTTTTTGATGCTGACAAACTTTCTACAAAGTTTCGGATTTTTTCAATCTGTGTCAAAACTTTGTAAACTTTATTCTTTGAAAACTTTGCAAAACGTTGTAAACTTTGTAAGAACTTTGTAAACTTTGTAAATACTTTGTAAATTTGTAAAAGCTGTGTAAGCTTTGTAGAAACTTTGGTGAAATTCTAAAACTTTGTAAACTTTCAAAACTCTGCAACAACTGTGTAAAGATTGAAAAAATTTTGCAAACGTTGTCAAAACTTCGTAAACTGTTGTTAAAATTGTAAACTTTTTAAACACTGAAACACTTTAAACTTCGTAAACCTTTGTAAAAACTTTGTACACTTTGTAAAACTGTGTAAAAACTGCGAAAACTTTGTGTAAAAAAAAGTAAAATGCGAAAACTTTGTCAAAACTTTGTAAACACTTGTAAACTTTGTCAAAACTTTGTGAACTTTGTCAAAAAGTTTGTAAACATTGCAAACTTTGTACACTTTGTACTAACATTTTGTAAACTTTGCAAACAACTTTTAGATGTTGTAGGCCTTCGTAAACTCTATTTAAAAAAAGACGTTATAGACTTCGTAACACTTTGCAAACTTTGTAAAACGTTTTTAAACTTCGTAAACTTTGTCAAAACATTGTAAACATGTTGAAAGACCTTGTGAACGTTGTGAAAACTTTGTAAACTTTGAACACTTTGTAAATTTCCTAAAAACTTTGTACAAATTGTGAAACTGTACAAACTTTGTAAAAACTTTGTAAAATGTAGAAAGAAACTTTGTAAACTTTGCAAATAAATAAACTAGCAAAACTTTGTAATCGTTGTCAAAACTTTGTAAACTTTGTCGAAACTCTGTAAACTTTGCAAGACTTCGTAAACTTGGCAAAATCTTTGTAAACTTTCCAAAATCTTCAAAACTTTGTAAACTTTGTAAAAACTTTGTAAATTTGTGTAACAAAAGGCAAATGTCGCAAACTTTGTCAGAACGTTGTAAACTTTGTAAAAACTTTGTAAACTTTGTAAAAACTGTGTAAACTATGTAAACTTTGTAAAAACTTTGTAAAACTTTGTAAAGTTCTGTGAAAGAAGTGTTTTTGCACGATTTTTTGCTTAAAAAGAAGTGTTTTTCATGTCATTTGTTGTAAACACAAGTGTTTTTCACCAGCCATTTGTAAACTTTGTAAAAACTTTATAAAAACTTTGTAAAAACTTTGCAAACGTGAAAAATTTTTGTAAACTTTGTAAAAACTTTGTAAAAACCTTGTAAACTGTGTAAAAACTTTGTAAACTTGAAAAACTTGTGTAAACTTTGTAAAAACTTTGTAAACTGTGTAAAAGCTTTGTAAACTTGAAAAAGCTGATGTAAACTTTGTAAAAACTTTGAAAACGTTGTAAACACTTTGTGAGACTTTGTAGACTCTGTAAAAATTGAAAAACTGTGTAAATTCCGAACTTTGCAAGAACTTTGTCAAATTCCAAAGCTTTGTAAAATCGTTGTAAACTTTCAATACTGTGCAAAAACTGTGTAAACTGTATAAACTTTGCAAATTTTGTGAAAGCTTTGTAAACTATGTAAATACTGTGTAAAGTTTGCAAATGTTTGTACACTTTGTAAAAACGCCATGTAAAAATTGTAAAATGTGCAATCTTTGTAAAAATTTTATAAACTTTGTACAAGCTTTGTAAACTTTCAATACTTTGCAAAACTGTGTAAACTTTGTAAAAACTTTGTCAACATTGCAGCAACATTGTAAAACTTTCACTACGTCTTTAATTGATTTTTAAATGGTAAAACCTTTGTAAACTGGGTACAAATTGGAAATTGTTCAAAACTTTGTAAACTGTGTTAAAATATTGTAAACTTTGTAAAATTTTGTAAACTTGGTAAGCGGTTGTAAAACTTTGCAAACTTCATAAAATCGGTGTAAAACTTTGTAAACTTTGTACCAACTTTGAAAGCTTTGTAAAAACGTAGTGAACTTGGTATAAACTTGGTAAACTTTGTCAACACTTTGTAGACTTTGTAAAACATTTTTAGACTTTGTCAAACTTTATAAGCTTTGTCAGCCTTTAAACTTGTAAAACTTTGTAAGAACTTGGTAAAACTTTATTAAGACGTTGTAAAATTCGCAAACTTTGTAAAAAGGTTTACCAACCTTTTACGAAGTTTTGGAGTTCTTCAAATTATTCTTCAAAGTTAGAGCAACGTTTTACACAAGTTTTAGAACGTTTACAAAGTTTTATATTTTTACAAAGTTGTACAACGTTTACAAAACTGTCACAAAGTCTTAAGAATTTGTACAAAGTTTGCAACTTTTGCAAAGAGTTGACAGAGTTGTTGAATTACAAACAAATTTACAAAGGTTTACAACGTCTACAAAGCTTTTACCATGGCCGTTCACTCACCACTCACGAGACAAACAAACCTATGAAATAATCCTTTGGGTCTCGTATGTTGCCACTAACAGCGCAAAAAAACAAGACGTGTTTTATACCCTCTCTTAGTTCTAAACAACCAATTCTTCAGAGGTCCGCAAGGGTCAAAAACACTTCTTCTGCGCTAATTCCCCCGAAACAACGAACGACGGTCCCCAAGCAACTTAACACAAAACAGAGGTCAAATGGGTTCTAGGTATATATGTATATATGACCTACAGCCAAAATAAATGCAGGCCATCTGCACCACCATGGGATCCTTTGGGAACACCGGACAACCCGGTCATCCGGGCCCCAGGTCCCTCCGGCCCGGCCTTGAGGGTACAATTCATGATAAAGCCTCAGGGCGGGGCAGGTACTCCCCATCGATTCTTCGATTGGATGTCTGAAGTGAAGAACATCGAAGACCTCAATCGACTAAAAGGGCTCAAAGGTGTGCGAAAGCAATACCTGGCAGTGGTGTCAATACTCTATGTTGCTTGCAAGAAGGAGCGACATTCATTTTGATCCAGTTATTCCATCCGGAGATTCACTGGGAAGGGACAAAGGCGGGTTGCAACACAAATTCATGTTCAAGATTCATGGCAGTTCAAAGGCAGCAAAAGTTCTGCCTTGCAAATCCTTGCAAAAACAAAGAAATACATGCACATGGGAGTTTTTATTGAAGTAAAACCCCTAGAGCTAGAGCCAGGACACTTGTGTGTTCCTACATCAACTGCTTGGTGTGTAAGTGGACTAGCATCAACGACCCAAATTGAGCTATCAAGGCTTTGTGATTGTGCTTGCTTGCGTCTGATCACCAAAGCAATCCAAATATATGCAAGAAATATCTCCTTTGAAAGACCTGAAACAATTAAAAAAACACCTATATAAATAATATACAGCTATAAACAGCTTATAGTCTATGACACTTGCCTCTGATCTATTCTATCTTCCAGGCCGGGCACCCCGGGCTGGAGGGCGAGAAGCGCCGCAGCAACTTGTTCGACTCGCAGAAGGGGAACCACAAGGGCCAATGCGGAATGGCCTCGCTGAAGCCGCCGCCGCCACAGGACCCGCTGAGGAGTGGCGCAAGTCGCGACGAGACGGAGTGCAAACCAGCGGGAGGCATAGCAAAGTCGCAAACAGCTCATTGCAGATGTGAAACAAAACCCTAGGGCTCCAAACACCCAACTAGCCGCTAGCCATTGGACCAAGGCCAAAAAACAAGCAAAACCCTGAATAGTGCCAGGGGAACTTGGCCCATGGGCCTGTGCTGATGCAGGGCTCTGTCATGTGCATCGGGCCTCTCTGGGCCTTGAACCTGTGAGAATCTGAAAGCTTTCGGACGAATCCGAAGCAGCGTTTGATCCCAAAGCATCCATGAGACTGGAAGAGTTACATGCATGTACCCCATACATTGGTCTCATCCCCATGTAAATACTGTATTTACATGGGGATGGGCCCACAAGAATGTATGGGTCACATAGTATATACACTGATTGTAACTCTTCTTCCAGTTTTATGGTTTGAGCTTTGGGCGTGCTCCGGAAACCCAGCTGCCACCGCCATGCCCGCGCGAAACCGTTGGAGCCAAGCCGTGTGAAACCGCTGGGGTCTCCGGGCCCAAACGGTGGGGATGGTGCCACACCTTATTGGCAGCGACCAAATGCTGGATAGATGATGATACATGCATACGCAATTACCATTACAACAATTGTATGTATACTATATATATGAGTTACCTGGGTATAGGCTGTTCTTACTGCTGCTCTTATAAAGATATAGGGATGTGAATAAGAGGTCTCTCGTTTAGAGTCACAGTCACAGTGTTGACCTATAGTGACTGTGAGTGAATCGTCTAGCGAGGCTTTGGTTACTGGGTCGAACCCAGTCAAATGACAGGTCCATGATCCTACTTAACTCAGCCCCATGCCCCATGATTGTAAATCCAGAACATTGAGATCTCAAGATCATTGATTGCTCTTTCTATATATTATATATATATACCTTTCGCAGAAAAGAAAACAACAACAACTAAACTAAGGACGTTTGCTCGGTCCATCAACTTAGTTCCGGGCACAATCTTGTTGTCCTCGCCGCGAGCGGCGTTGCGGCGCCCACCCGACCCTCCCGAAAACCCAGCCTGTTCAGCCTAGCCAAGTTGGCCAGCTCTCGGAGGGTTCCATTGGTGTTCATATTAAAGCATCTAGGACCTAGGAATCTAGGAAACATGAATGAGTTATATAGTAGTCATACAACTGACATTTCTTCTTGAGAGTCCCATGTTTCTGTATCTAAGCTTCTGTATGTCTGACGATGAAAGCGACTTTCAAACATAGAAACACTGCTGTGCAAGAGCAGGGAACACCTGCAAGGCTTCAGGAAGACTTGGCTCTCCAATGATTTGTTTTTCACTCCAATTAGTACCTGGACCATCCTGTCTGGGTGGCCTGGCTGGACTACCCCACACTACCTCGGGATCTTCATTGGACACCCATTGGATGGTGGGGTATGCCCTTGGATCATCCCTTTGACCGATGAATCTATTCAAAAAGCCAAGTTCTCTGCACCAAACCGTGCTGCGTCCATCGCCACTGCCCAAAATTCTATGGAAGATACATGAAAAAACATATAGTTAATAAAACATATATATTATATATAATGTAGTTAAAATGTCATAAAGAAACAATCAATCACCCAAACCAACTATTCCCAGTCCTCACACCCATATGGATGTGCAAAAGCAAAACGCCGCACCGCGGGCCTTAATGTTCAAAAGGGGAATCGTCGCCACTTGCTCCTTGAGTCAAAGCAAATGATCTTCACGAGAACAAGGACAAAATACATCGAAATACCATGCCACATCTTCAACGAATCCATCTTCAACGATCTCTTCAATTCCGTTTTCCACACATCGGCGCACATCGCTTCGACCAACCGGTTCACCGCCTAAACGGAACCGATACGGCTGCACAAAACCGTGGCTGGTGACCAACGACTGGAGTCGCGTGTAGTGTCTCCAATCGTGGAGTGGCGAAGTGGGTCTCCTTGGAGTTGATGCTGAACAGCACCATGTCGCGTGGAGGATCGCTCTTGTGTGTGAAGAGCACCTGATGCTTTTGGGAACAAAAAACACCGCCACCGACGAGGACAAGGCAAAGAAAGGAAAAGTGGCCGCTGTGACAGGGAAGGATCCTGTGGGTCTTTCAAAGGCAGTGGAAAGGTCAATAGAGATGGTTTAGAGGAACCAAGGTTTTGGAAGGGTTGGTTTTTACGGAGGGTAGGCGGATCCATGTTCATCCCCCAAAAAGTCTCACCACCTAATAATATGGACCCTATGGCATATGGAGGAAGTGGAAATCAGCGGACAAAGTGCTTGGCCCTCCATCCCAAACTGTGACGTTCTGATGAATACTGTACACGGTACACGAAGACTTTGCACCAATTCCGGTGAAGGACCGGGGAGTATTGCATCAACAGTTGATCAGTTTATCGAAGTCAACCCCAGCTCAGTGTTTTTTGTTCGGCCTTGGCGGAAGGCTTTGAGATGTCCCGGGCCACACTGAAGTCCTGAGCCTTGCGCCAAACGGTCGAAGGACGAGAAGCCGCGTCTCGCGGCGTCGAAGTCGGTGTGTGTTTCAAGTCCAGACCATCCATCTCAGACACTCCATGTATGCCATATATGCCTACATTGACCCCCCCTGGCACCACCCCAATGTAGGCATATATGGCATACATGGAGT
>CAXAMN010005903.1:0-35676 GCA_963970005.1 Durusdinium trenchii
TATGTTCCGTCACTTTTCATTTCATTCAAGTCGACCGCAAAACCCGGCCGCAACTTGTAGCGCTCTGCAAGCGCAGTGAACCTCTTGGGCGAGTAGATCTCCATGATATCTACTGCTGACATCTGCATGCTCAAATGAGCGATGTCTCCGATCTCTTGCTCAGAGATCTCAATGCCGCTCGCCTCATAGGTTCCTTGAATGATCTTCCTCAGATGCTGCTTTGCGATCTCCTTCTCTTTTACTAAGCTGGCTGCATCTGGCCTCCACCCTGCTGGTGGTGTTTCTGGAACATGTGAAAACTGAGACGTTTTCTTTGGACTCTCTTCCACTCTGGGATCAAGGTCTTCTACGGCGGTCTCTGCGGACCTCTTTGTTCCTTGAACTGGATTCGGCTTGACCTTTGCCCCAGGTGGATCTATCCGAAGTTCTCCTGTTCTCTTCTTGGGCTCTGTTGCTACCTTGGCTTTCGCCACTGGCTTCTTCTCTATCTCGGCTGCTTGCCTCTTCATCTCATATCTCTCTTTCGGGTCATCGGGATAGGTTTTCTCACCCTCTGCTGCTGCTGGCGGTGAGCTTCCCGACCCTGCGCTCTTTGCATCTTCCTTCTTTTCTGGTTCCCCAGCCGCGTCTTCGGCTGGGATGTCGGAGTCCTTGTCGGCCACGACTTTCGGCTTCACAGTGTCAAGCTGTTGCCGTTCTTTCCTCTTCTTTGCATGGGCTTCAAGTCTCGCTTGCCCAGCTTCATCCTTTTCCATTGCTTCGGTGATCCTTGCTCTGCACGCCTCTGTGTGCGGCAAGGTCGTCCTCCTGTCTTCCAAGATGCACTTGCATCCTGGGCAGCCTTCTGTGGCTCCATGCTTGTGCACATCCTCTCTCCTGATGTACACTCGCCTCTGTTGTGGTGGTGCCACTCGTTCCTCCTTGGGAGGTGGTACCACAAGGCGCTCTTCGAGCATCAGCTGCTCGCCGGCAGGCCTTGCCGCGGAATGCTCCCACGGTAAGCCCCGCAAAAGATCCCAATCACTTGGGTCCCAGCGGTCGGCTGAACTCAGCCGCCGGATTCCTGTGCCTCTTCGCACGCCATCGGCCGTCATCACCAAAATGGATCCTGTTCGGCCATGGTGACCTACATAGCGTCCTTCTTTCAGGATGCGAACTCCCTCGCCTACTTCTCTAAAGTATAGGCGTTCACCAAAAGCTATGGCAGGTTTCCGCCATTGCTTTCCACATCTTCTGGCCTCAGGCGTTCTGCCATCTTGACCTTTCTTGTACCTGCTCAACAGGTCTCCTGCCTGTCTTGGCAGCCATGCCAATGCAGGATCATCATCTTTGAGCTCTTTGCCAAGCTTCTCTTCCAACGCGCTGCGGAGAACTCGCACTTGACGCTTGATCTCCTTGCAGGCGTTCTCTGCCAGACCATTCGCCTGATGGTCTCCTACTGGCGACTCTTCCGAAACCCAGTCTATGCCGGTTTCTTTCGCCGCTGCCTCTTTCAAGGCTACCACTGATGGCTCACCATCTGACTTGAGGATCACCTTGCGGTGTCCCAAGTTCTTCAGGAAGTTCGCCACGAACTTCACTGCATACGGTGTCGCTCCCTTCGAGTCCACGAAGGTCGCCGCTAAGGACTGTGTCCTCTCATCCTTCACCACGAGGATCGGCTTCACTCGCTCGTCCTCCACGCCGCCCCGTGACATGAACGTATAGTCCATTGCCACTGTGGGCACAAGGCTCTTGGCCTTCTCTTCCTCGGACCTCGTCCGATGTGGCTGTCCCACAGCCCGTCCAGCAATGCAATGCCGGCACCAACTTCGATATTGCACATGGCCTGTCGCCTCGTGCTCTTCGATCTCAGCCGGAGTTGGGTCCTCCGGTGCTCTTATCTGGATGGGTTTCTCAACCTCATCAACTAGTTCCAACTCATCATCCTCTTCTCGCCCCTCTGGACCAGGTCGGCCTGAATCCATAGAGGCATCTCCTCTCTCTCCTGTGGCGTTCAACTCTGCGATGCCACAGCATTCCTTTGTCGGTTTATACCCTGGCTTCCTCAAGTAGAAGTTGTACACTCCCTGCTCCTGATACACAGGGATCCAACTCCGCTGCTCTGCAGCGTTCGCTTTCTCCAGGATCGCCTGGACAGCCTTTCCAACTTTGGACCCTTGCGGAATCAAATTTCCGCCTTTTGCATCAAGAACTGCAATCCTTCCAAAGCCTAAGCACTTGGATGCTGAAATCAATGGCTTATGAACATCAGCCATTGAACCTTTCACACGGCATTTGTTGCCGCTCTCGTCGAACCCTTCAAAGGTTCCAATGCCCTGACTGGGCACCAACTCTCCGGATGCAGTCTTGAATACAACTCCGTTGCCTTCACTGACAACCACTCGGTCCTCCCAGCCATTCGGGATGGCTGTCTGGGCTGCTCCAGTGTCCAGGTTAAACTTCATCCATTCTTCGGCGGATGAGGTATCCGCCATTCCAACTCCACTCAAGTCTGCCATGAGCATGCCGACATCGGCTTCCGGAGCTGGCTCAATGCCTTCATCCGGTTCGTCCATCTCTTCCATACTTCCTGCGGCTTTGCCTTTGCCGCCTTTTCCACCTTTGCCTTTGTTGCCTTTGCCACCTTTACCACTCTTATCTCCTTTGCCTGAACCTGACCACTTATCGCCTTTTCCATCCGGCCGTTTCTTGCTCCAGCAATCGGCCGCTCGGTGTCCCTTCTTACCGCAATTGTAGCAGGTAATATCTTGAGCCGGGTTTGAGCTTTTACTTGGATCTCCTTTGCTTGAGCCTTTCTTTCCATCACCTTTGGCCTGTTTACCTTTTCCTTTACCTTTTCCTTTAACTAGGCTTGCAATCCATTGTCCTATCGAATCGACGTCCATGGGTTGAGGTCCTTGATAACTCGAACTTGATGAACCTGGTTTTGGAACAGATGACTTTGATGTGAGGGATGTTTCAATGACAAGTTCAATCTCCTGTTTGATCAATGAATAGGTTGTCAATCTACTCTTGTTCAACAAAAGATGTTTCTCAAGATCTGGGGGTACCAACATCTCCAATGAAGCGGACTTGATGTCGTCCGATAGGGTCTCTCTAGCCCCTGATGCGTTCCGCCGGGATTCGTACCTCCTGATCAGCTCTTCCAGCTGTTCGATGGCTGGCCTCACGGCGGTCCAAGTTTTGACCCGCTCTGGCTGGAGGATAGCCCTGAGGATGTTCCGCTTTCTTCCCGAAGTACGGGGATCCCATCGTCGGTGGACCCTTCGGTATGCCTCGAAACCATTTGAGGCTCCTACCATGAGATCTTCCGTTTCTCCGGAAGTGAGGGTCAGGAGCACGCGATGGATCTGATCTGCCTTGTCTTCTAGGTCACCGATGTCAGTAACGGTGCCAGACCCAAACTCTTCTTCTATCTTGGTCATCTCAATCGCGTCTTCCTGTTCCAAGATGTACTCTAGGATCTCAATGAACTCTCTCCCAAAAGTAGTTATGAACAGGTTATCAATACTCCTGGCCCACTTTCGAAACTCCCCTTCAACATTCCCAAAATTCTCGGGACGCCCCAACCCTTTGGTGTCCATGAGGATTTGGGACTTCTTCCTATCATCTTTCTTCTCAAGGCTTTTAGCCAATTCCCCTACGGCTGAGGCTAGCATTGTCACACCGCCTTGAGACTCCCTCAAAACTTGATTCTCTTGCTCCAACCTCGTTTGGTTCTGTTGGAGTTGAAGTACCATATCCATCAGCTGTTGGATCTGCTGTTCCATGGTTTCCTACTCTCAACCCTGCTGCTGCTGCCGCTCACTCTTTTCCAGCGGCAGTCGCGGGCGGTTCGCCCGGTCAAGGATCGGAGGCTTTTGGCACTCCTGCGGAGGTCAACTCCGCCGGGTCGCGGCCGATCTGAGGTCGGCGGGCCGGTGGCGGCCCGTCCGGAGATCGGGGCCGCCGGACCGGTGGCGGTCCGTCTGGAGATCGAGGCCGCCTTACCGGACTGCGGCTCCTCTCCTTCAGTCTCACGGAAGTCTCTTCTTCCGATGGGCTCTCTTCCTCCTCTTCTTCCTCTTCGGCTGTATCAGCCGCTTCGCTCTTCTTCTGAGCTTTTCGCTTTGCGCTCTCCTCGCGCTTCTCTCTATTGCGGAGTCTTTGTTCTTTCCGCTCTAACCTGATCTCCTCCTTGGGCCGCTCTTTGCCAAACTCTTTGATCCTCTCCTGCAGGTCTTCTGTAATGACACCCTGCTTCTTTTGCAACCTCACCAAGTCTTTGAGCTTCCGATACTGAAGCGAAGTTTGGCTTCGATGTCGGAATCCGGACTGTGGTTCTGGATGCTTCTTCCTCCAAGGTGCCTTGGGATCGATCTTGGCTGGGGTATACTTGGTTTGAGTACCCCGAACTTCCCAACCTGTTGTGACCCCTTCTGCGGAGGTGACGAAATCGGCGATGGTTCGGCCAGATGATGACCGTGCGGCTGAACTAGCCGCTCCAGTTCCTGGCTCACCTGTTAGGTCCTGTTCAGACTCTTCTTCTTCTTCTGACCCTTCTGCTCCTTCTGTATTTTCCTTCTCCTCCTTTGTTTCTACGGTCTTTTCGACCGCTGAGGTTGTTTCTGCGGTCTTCTCAACCGCTGGAGCAATGTTTGCGGCTGAATCCGCCGCTGATGTGGCTGGCAAAGGCTCTTTCTTCTCCTCCTCTTTTTCTTTTCTCTCTTCTCCTATTTCGCTCGGGGCGGCAGGATCTGCCGCTCCCGAGGACCCCAGCTCCTCTTCTTCGGAGCTTTCTACTTTACTGTGTCTTTCCTCTTTTAGGCGCAAAACTCGGTCCCTTTCGCTTTCACCGGGCTCCCGCGCTACCATGAAAACGAGGTTTCGACGTTACGGAACGCCTTTTCCCTTGAGCCAAAATACGTCAAGAGTCACGTGTCTGCAGTACCTATAGCGGAATATATATGGGCTGTACATACAAACAGAGAGAATAGTTGATATATATATATATACGTTGCTCTTGCATCCTGTCGCAGGGCGTGCAAACGCGCCCGGCTTGGCTTGCAGCTTGCTCGGCAAACTTGTTATGCATTTGCTCCAGCAGTTTCTGCTTCCCAGGCTTCAAGCTGTGCACCCCAAGCAGTGCTTTTTTGCCACCAAAGCCGGAGCAAGCCTACACTCCAGTGTGTATCACTGGCCGTTGTCCCAATAAACTGTTGCAACATGATGGCAGCCCCATTCCTCCATATTTGTGAGCATGTTGTCCAGGGCCTCCCTGACACCAAGCACGTCTTTGCTTCCCCTCACTACTATGTTCCTTCCATCATCTTGCTCTTTCAAACCTGCAGCCATGAGGCGGACTTTGCCACCAGGATGCTTGAAAAAATGAATGGCAATTGGGCTGTAGATTGCAAGCCAAAGCTCGTCAAATAGGTCCTTGTCACGAACATGCTTGCTTGCACACTTGATGTTCGAGAACACGCATTCCCAACACCTTCGGACTTTGACGAAACACATCTGCCCGTGCTTGACCTCCACTGCCACTCCTCCACGAATCCAGTCTACAGTAGAACAATCTCTCGAAAAAGAACTATTTTGATGGAGAATTTGATCCACTTCGAACGCTATTTCCTCAATACGTAAACCGCGTAACCGTGGCGTCATATCGTTCAGCGGCACTCCGTGGTATGCCTCATCCTGGCACGATGTCATTCCTTCCATGAGATTTTTCAACCAGCTAGTGGCTTCAACGGCTGACAGGTTCACGTAAGACACAAGTTTGCAGTGACCCTTTGTCAGGAACTTGTGGAGAATTTGAGATCGCGCAATTTGCCAACACTCTTGCCCTGCAGCACCTCTGACAAAGATCTGATGGCCACTGCTTCCTGTTCGCTTGCCAGTCGAGCAAACTCCGGTCCGAACGTCATGCCTGATAATGTGCAAGCTATCTGGGCTGAAGAGTGTGAGATACAAATCGTCAAATGGAGCACGGTCACGAACACCCGGCCATGGCAGCTTGATTCTGTGAAATAAAGCGCGCCAATTCTTGTTTGTTTTGTCCCACGACATCTGTGCACTTTTGCATTCAACTTTGCGGCCATCCATGGTGAAATCATACTCAGAGTGATAGTGTGACCTGCGAGCCCCGTTGCAACAAGTTCCTGGGGTCGGCTCTTCAATCTTGCTGTTCGGATTGAGCCGCGCCAGCTCCTTCTTGCACAATTCGTTCAGGATCATTCCACGACGCTTACCAGACAGCAAAGAGAGTTCATGGCCAGCGTGACCTGCATATGCCTTGCTGGTCTGCCCCGTATCATCCAAAATGTGTTGGAACTGCGAAGCACTCAGCACCAAACACCTCAACTGCCATCCAAACAAAAACGTAAATGTAATAACTACAGGCACACCTGACCGCAACATTGTGGCTTTCGAACCAGAATTCCCAACTTGGGTGAGGCAACCCACAAGCACACAACCCAGTTAGCAAGGCGGGTGAACTAAAGGACTTCAGGACTTCAGGTGAAGAATCCGGCACGCCAGGGCTTCATTGAAACAGAAAACAAAACACGAATTAGCATCCACACATATCTCTCTGGTGTGAGTACATGTCTCCCAAGTTCCTCATGTCCATCAAGAGCAACTCTACTCTGGTGACACTGGATCTTTTGCGCCATCTCTCTGACAGAACCGGTGTGTTCGTCACATCAGGTCTGGTCGCACGTGACGTATCTGAACAGTGAGATGTGGACTGGATGCATGCGATGGATGGGTTTCTGCATGTTTTTGGCACGTGTTCCAAAGGCCGAGGGTCTGGAGCCTGATGAATTCCATCCAAGGAACAGCTGCCCGTCTGCGCACAGTCTAACCAATCCTATCACATCGCTTTGGGATCGCATGCGTAAATGAAAGCCGAACCCAACAATAGAGAGCTGAATGCCCCTACAACAGCCCGGCAACCCCAATACACATCCATCCGCTCTCTGCTTGGAGTCGTGGTTCAGGGCTCTGCGGGTGGAAGGTCGGAGCACAGCTTGCGCTACAGGAAATTGGCTAGGATAGACCAAACTACTCTTCCTAACCACTCAGCGTCATGAAAGTATAATGCTCGAGCAACCTTCGCGCACCGTTTGCAGAGAAAAAACCGAGAGCTTCTAGTCCCACGAAATCATTTGCAGTACATCTCCTGCCGCTTCAGCTCGGTCGACAAATTGTGTACCATTGGTATGGCCGCCACAGCTAGGTCGACAAAATACGCAGCACGCTGAAGGGCTGGCGTGGCATCTTGAATTAACCACTGGTGTCCCAAAGGACTGTTGCTAAAGGCTGGCAGCCCCAATCAACTTCCATCTTTTTCAGCATGTGGTCGAGCGCGACCTTGACATCAAGCACATGTCTAGGTGCAGAAAGCCTCAGGTGTTTTCCACGCGGACCCTGCATCACGCTTGGGTCGAAGTCGCCAGGATGTTTCAGGAAGTGCAGGCCAAAGGGGCTGTAGATTGCAAGCCAAAGCTCATCAAAAAGATTATGCGCGCGAACGTTAGCACCTGCGCACTTGATCGAAAAGAAATTACAATACCAACACCCCCTGCCCGGATCAAAGAGCATCTGTCCGTGCTTGTTTTCCACTTTCACATCTCCACGAACCCAGTCTACCTCAGAAGACGATCTGGAAAACTCAAAAGAAACATGTGGATGGAGAATCCGATCCACTTCGAAAGCTATCTTCTCAATTCGAAAGCCCCGCAGCTCTGGCCCTGTGTGGTTCAGCGGTACCCCCTTGTATTCGTGGTCCTGCCGTGCTGCCATTCCTTCCAATTGCTCCGCTAGAAAGGCCCTAACTTCTGTGCCTGATAAATCTATGTGAGCCACAAGTTCGCAGTGTCCTGCAGCCAGAAGCTTGCCAAGAATTTGAGACCGTGCACTTTGCCAGCCCTCTTGCCCACGCGCACCACTGACAAAAATCTTGTGCCCACTCCTCCCTGTTAACTCGCCAACTTTGGAGACTCCTGTCTGAAGGTCATGCTTGATGATGTGTAAGCTATCTGGGCTAAACAGTGTGAGATACAAATCATCAAATGGAGCTTGATCCCGAAAACCTAGCCATGGCAGCTTGATGCTGGAAAACTGGAAGCCCCAACACTTCGCGTGGTTGTTCCAAGACAATTGTGAACTTTTGCACTCAACTTTCCGACCATCCATGGTAAAGTCGTATTCGGAGTGGTAAAGTGACCTGCGAGTTCCATCGAAACGAGTCCCTTCAGCAGGTTCTTCAATTTTGCTGTTCGGATTTAACCGCGCCAGCTCCTTCTTGCAAAATTGCTCCAGGACTTTTCCGCGACGCGTCCCGGACAGCAAGGATAACTCATGTCCAGCATTTCCAATGTAAGCTTGGCTCGTCAAATCCGGCTTTTTAAGGATGTGCAGGAACTGCGCGGCACTCAGCACCAAAGGCCTCCAGTGTGGCCATCGGAAACCACGTGGAAATACTGCAGTTGTTGCTGGCAAAGCTGTGCGCAGCATGAAGATTTTGAGCCGGGATTCCTCACTGGCGCCAGGTGCCACAATCACATTGACACAATCGAAATCCCTAAGAGAGTCACCAACAAAGGACAGCTTCGGGTGAAGCTCTAAGACGATCAATTGGTAGGACGTTCAAACAGAAACAGCTTCAAACCGAGTCTGAGTGGTGCAGTGTGTGGTTGTCTTGCTTTTTTCGAGGTTTAAGGTCGTTGAAGCGGTTGGAGCATGTTAGAGTTGATTCAACATCCATGCAATGGTTGGACGCTTTTGCCCGCTGGTTTCCAGGCACAACCACCCACCACAGGGCAAAGAAAGCATCCAATCAGTGCTGACATGGTCGCCACAGCTAGGACTGACTGTACTGTTTCCAACGTGCCCTGCTCTGGCGTTTCTTGCAGCTGGGGTGTGCAACAAACCTTCATGCAGCTATATAAGGTGCAAGGAGTTTCCAGCGAGATTCGGCAAGGTCAAAAGAAACAAATCACTGCAGTTCACCCATTTAATTACACAGCATGGCGGATACAAAGGTATCAGCATTCTCTGCTTGCAAAGACCGGATCCATCCGGATCCCCATAGAAGACACTGGTCAGCCAGTGTCTCTCGTCCTGGGCGCAGTCGCTGCCCTGGCCTGGCCCGCCAGCCACGTGGTGGGCTATGCTGTCGAAGTGCCGCCGACCGGTGCGGTGCCTGGAGGTCAGATGAAGCCCCTTCAGCAGGAGAGGCTGCCACCTACCAAATCACAAAACCTGAAAACTCGACCCACTTACGTATAATTTGTAAGGTTCTTGCTTTTGTTGGATGAGTCCATCTTGAGGGTCCCCCTCTCGGGCTTTGGGGCAAAGAGCACAATGGTCAAGAGATTGTCTACGGAGTTTCCAGGGTGCCCCTACCACACACACACAACTGAACAGTGCATGTTCTAATTAAGCAGCCAAGTGAGTTCAAAGAACATCACATGCACTGTTTCACCTAATTAGACCACTTGGAGACTTTAGAGGCAATACTTACGGTTTTCTCATGTTTTCTCTATCTTAGTATGATGGGAATTTAGGGGAATGTCACCGAAAGCCACCAATCACTGTAGGACTGTAGGAGTTCTCTCTGCTATGGGGAAGAATGGGAGGACCACACAACACAACTTGGGACTGTGCAAACTGAGATGTCCTGAAGGTCCAAAGCACATCACATGATAGCCAGCGTTAGACTAATGTCGGGTCAGTTCATGCTCAACACATTAGAAGCACGGAATGTCGAGGCAACCACCGCCTCCCTCAGATTAGCCAGATTTGCCATAAAAATCAGAAAATGACTTTCCAAAACAAATCGCTGTTCACAACCCGCCCCTTAATGAACGCACAAAGAACCTGCAAACCTCTTCTCTCTTTGCGCAGAAGGAACTGTAGTCGCACAACATATTTACGCACGTTGAACTATTGGTCTTTCTCGCACCCCTACCCTTCACATGATGCAAGCAGCCTGTCCCCAGGCTTGAGCAGCTGGCTTTCACACAGTTCATTTTAAAATGACACGTCTTGAGGTTCATTGTGGCAGGATAACATGTGCACCGTAAAGTTCACACATTTCACTTCTGGTGCCTGCCGTCCGGCATGAAGCCTCCTTAGAGTGTTGGATCCAAAGCAAGACCGCCATTGCGAGCAACATCATGTATGCGACGCGCGCTTGCAGCACCACGGCCGGATGGGACAAAGAAAAGAGGACTTACAGTCCATGCAGAGTCGCACAGCCGTGAAATCACCAAAGAATAGTTGCAAGAGCTTGACAGCCCCATGCCTCCATCTTGTGGAGCATTTCGTCAAGGGCCTCCCTGACATCAATCACATTGCGGCTGGAGTAGACCTGTATCCTCTGTCCATCATCCTGCTCTTGCAAGCCAGCAAGGCTGAAACGGACTTTGCCACCAGGATGCTTCAAAATATGAACGCCGAAAGGGCTGTAGATTGCAAGCCACAGTTCATCAAACAGGTCGCGATCACGCACACCTTGGCATGCACACTTGATGCTCTGGAAAGAACATTGCCAACACCTTTGCACTTTGTTGTAGCACATTTGGCTGCTCTTCAATTCCACTCTCACCGCTCCACGAAACCAGTCTATTTCTGAAGAAGAGCGTGAAAATGAACAATTGGGATGGAGAATCCGATCCACTCCAAATGCAACCTCTTCAATCCGCAAGCCACGTAGCTGTGGCGCCATATGGTTCAATGGCACCCGCTGGTATGCGAGGTCCTGTGGTGCTCTCAGTCCTTCGATTTGCTGTGTCAGCCAGTTGCTGACTTCAACTGCTGACAAATCCACGGAAGACACAAGTTCGCAACCTTTTGTCAGGAACCTGTTCAGGATTTGATGCCGCGCCGTTTGCCAACATTCTTGCCCCCGTGTGCCTTGAATGGAAATCTGATGACCATGGCTCTCTGTTCGCTTGCCAGTCGAGTAAACTCCGGTCTGAAGGTCATGCCTGATGATGTGCAAACTATCTGGGCTGAAGAGTGTAAGGTACAAATCGTCAAATGGAGCCTGGTCCCGAAAGCCTGGACAGGGCAGTTTGACTTTGTGAAATAGAGCACGCCAACTCTTCTGAGCATTGTCCCAAAACATCTGTGCACTTTTGCATTTAAGGTTGCGGCCATCCAAAATAAAGTCATACACTGCGGTGCTGGCTGACCTGCGGGCTCCATCACAATAGCTCCCTGCGGTCGGCTCTTCCATTTTGGCCTTAGGGTTGAGCCGAGCCAGCTCTTTCTTGCAAAGTTTGTTCAGGATCGTTCCGCGGCGCTTCCCAGATAGCAAGGACAGCTCATAGCCAGCGTGACCTGCATATGCCTTGCTGGTCTGCCCAGGATCATTCAAAATGTGTTGAAACTGTGAGGCGCTCAGCACCAAACAATACCGCCATCCGCCACCCAACCTGAAGACACTTGCTGGAGGCCAGCCTGACCGCAACATCATGGCTTGAAAACCAGAATTCTGCCCTAGCTAAGAAGGGCGTCAGGTGAAGGGACCAATACATCAGGCCCAAAGCTGGAATGAACAACCAATTATATTATCGCTGGATTATATGGGGTAATTGGAAGGTAGTTATTTAGGTTGGTTAACAAAGATCATGGCCACCCGAAACAATAACCCGAACACCTCAAAATCTTATCTTCCTTGTTTGTAGGGTGGGCTTGACCGAGACAAACCAATGTTTCGACGACTGCAAGATCTGCACTGCTCTTGGAGCCAAGCCCGGCCAAAAATGAGCAAATGCAACATCAAATGCATGGACTTAACTATGACTTAACTTTCTCCCCAAAAAGTAAAGCGCTACACAATCTTTGCACTGCTTACAAGAGAAACTGCAATGATGCTATTATGACATCAGTGTTGCACACATGGAGCCACTCATTGCAGCACAGAATCATGAAACCAACAACCAACCCTTGCCTCTACACACACCTCCTTCGCTCTCACGGTGGGACATCACCCCAGCATGGCCGTCCCTTCACCCTGCCTGGCGCCTTTGCAACAAAAGGATCGCCGCCTCTTTCGTGGCGACCTTGGTGACCCGTTGGCCCAGCGTGAGCTGTAAACGGCGTAAAGACAGTGTCACAGAACAGGTGCCCTAATCCTGCTTGATGGCAGCTGTCGGCTTTGCAATCTCTCGTGTATGGTTGGGAAGGGATCAACATGTTACTTGGCTCCTCTGGATCTGTCTGTGTTTAGAACCATTGAAAAGATCAAAATCAGACAATGTTTGCGGCACTGTGTCATCTATGCCCACAGGAACCGCTGCATTGAACAAAGCCGTCCCAAATGGCCTGCAGGTCCTGGTCTTCTTCTGCAGGTCTTGCGCTTGCATGAGGAACTTCCTCGGTCAACCTGTGGAAGATTGCGTTTGAAAGTCCATGTCACCACGATGTGGTTTGTTTTGAATCGTTGGCGTGCCCAACCTTCACGGTTTAAAGGCAATTCTCCTACAAATCATCATCCCTCGCTGCAGGAGGCGAAAACAAGGCTAGCTGTACCTTGCGCTGGCACTCTTACCACAACATCTTGGCTACAACTCACAAGGGTCGCACAATGGTCCAAACGGCTCCCGCGAGCTCCAGGTGGTGTGGGAATTTGCTTGACTTTGGAGGTTCGCCTGCCCCCCACACAACAGGCTTAACATCTGTATATAAAAGGGCTCATGTAGAAAACCAGCTGCTTGTCACCCAAGTTTGCACCTCTTCTCTTCATATCCATGTCATGCAGGAAACCTATAATTTCAGGTGTTGTGACATCGACTTCAAACCCAAAAGGTCCAAGAGGCTCATGTCGCAATGCACCCGTTCTCCGCCATGGCCCGGCCTTCAAGTCGATCCCAAGGGCTCTCTCTCGCAATCAGGGCCTCAATAACCCGCACGGTGCTGTGATGCTTGCTTGGGCTGTGGTTGAGCCCTGAAGGATCCATTGAAACTGACCTCTTGAGGTGGAAACGCGCCGTATGACTGTAACGGGTTGATGCACAGATTCAGTAACTGGTGAGCAAAAGGGGGGTGAACGATCTGCCTTCACACGAGTGGCACCAGCATGGGCCACAAGCTTGAACAGCCTTTCTTTGCAGAGTCCATTTTGACACGAAAGGCCTTGGCATTCCGATTGGGCAGGATGCCATGCAGTCGGGGCAGTGTTAGCGCATTGATTTCCGGCGGCTGCCATCACTATGATTAGTGGAGGAACAATGGCCTTGTAGAACTTACCTTTCACTGCTAAATGGACCCACATCATGAAAAAATGGCTCCGCAACTGCAAGAAAGCAAAGCAAGGGGCAGCTTTTGCAAGACGTTGGCAGCCCCATTCTTCCATCTTTTTGCGCATGTCGTCAAGGGCCTCCCTCACATCAAGCAGGTGCTGGCTGCCCAGGACATGCATGCTTTTCCACAAGCCACCTCCTTCAAACCTGTGAGGCTGAAACGGACTTGGCCACCAGGATGCTTCAGAAAATGTATACCGAAAGGGCTGTATTTTGAGAAGGAGCATTTCCAACGCCGGCTGCCTTTGTTGAACCGCGCCATCCCATGCTTGACTTCCACTCTGACTTCTCCACGAACCCAGTCTACTTTCGAAGAAGTTCGTGACAAGGAACAATTTGGGTGGAGCATTCGGTTCACTTCAAATGCTATTTCTTATTATTTCTTCAATTCGCAAGCCACATAGTGCTGGTGTCATTTGGCTCAATGGCACCCCCTCGTACTCAGTGCCGTGGCGTGCTGCCATTCCTTGCAATTGCTGTGCCAGGAAGGCCCTCAAATTTATGCGAGCCACAAGTTTGCAATGGCCTGCAGCCAGGAGCTTGTCGAGTATTTGGGACAGCGCAATTTGCCAACATTCTTGCCCTGAAGCACCACGGATCTGAATGTCATGACCACGAAATCCTGTCGACTGGCCAACTGAGATGACTCCCGTCCGAAGATCATGCTTGATGATATGCAAGCTGTCTGGGCTGAAGATCGTCAAATACAAATCATCAAATGGAGCCTGTTCCCGAAATCCTGGCCGTGGCAGCTTGATGCCCTGGAAGCGTACACTCCAACGTTTCCCATTTTCTTGCCATGACATTTGCGCACTTTTGCGCTCAATTTTCCGGCCACCCAAACTGAAGTCATCTGAAGTCCCACTCGGCCTGTGAAGCTGACCTTTGAGCTCCATTGCACCGAGCCCCTCGGGTAGGCTCTTCGATTGTGCTGTGCGGATGTAGCCGCGCCAGTTCCTCTTGCAGGATTATTCCGCGACGCTTTGCGCACACCAACGAGAGTGCACGGCCAGCATAACTTGCATAGGCCTTGCAGGTCTGCCCAGCATCTTTCAGAATGTGCTTGATTTTCGAGGCGCTCAACACCACACACTTCAAATGTCGTCCGAAAACACATGCAATAAAAGTTGCTACTGGCAAACGCTTCTGCAGCATCAAGGTTTGAAGCCAGAAATTCCAGCCAATGCGACACAACCGTCTACATTGCGCACTCGGGTTGGCCGTTTGAAAGGGCTGGGCCAACAACAACGTCAGCTGAATTCAGTGAATAGGCCAAAGGGGTTCAGGGCCTATACACCGAGACTTATACCGAGTTATATTAGAAACACATCCACACACTACCTCCTCACCTGGGCCATGGGAGGTGCACTGCTTCATTGCTAAAGCTCATCAACACGGCAAGACATCCAAACCAATGGATTCGCACTGTAAACTGGCCCAGGTGACAGAACTGCACCAAAGGATTCCCAAGATCTGGGGGTTTCACAGTGAAAACAACATGGTGACACACAGAACAGTTTCCAGCATTCCTACACAGCTTCTCTTCCAACTCGAGATGCTAAGAACTGAAGAACACCACGTCGTAGCTCAGCGGTATGACAAGTTGGCTCTGATCGGCTGATGGCTGGATATGGTGGCAAGCACCTGCGTGAAAGGCTTGGGCAGGAAACGTGCATCAGCCTCGCTTGTCCCAAAGCACCGTTGCTAAAGGCTGACAGCCCCAGTCTACCTCGATTTTCACCAGCATGAGGTCAAGTGCCTCCTTGATGTCAAGCATATGTTTGGGTGCAGAAAGCCTCAAATGTCTTCCACGTGGACTCTGTCTCATGCCTGGGTCGAAGTTTCCAGGATGCTTCAGAAAGTGAAGGCCGAAGGGGCTGTAGATTACAAGCCAAAGCTCATCAAACATATTAGTTTCACGAACATTGGCACCAGCACACTTGATTCGTGAGAAACCACAATACCAACACTGCCTGTCTTGATCAAAGAGCATCTGTCCATGCTTGTTTTCGACTTTCACATCTCCACGAACCCAGTCTACGTTGGAAGAAGATCTGGAAAACTGAAAAGAAACATTTGGATGGAGAATCTGATCCACTTCGAATCCTATCTGTTCGATTCGCAAGCCGCGCAGCTCTGGCCCTGTGTGGTTTAGGGGTACTCCCTTGTACTCATGGTCCTGGCGCGCTGCCATTCCTTCCATTTGCTGTGCCAGGAAGGCCCTCACTTCTTTGGCTGATAAATCTATGTACGCCACAAGTTCGCAGTGTCCTGCAGCCAGAAGCTTGCCAAGAATTTGAGACCGTGCACTTTGCCAAGACTCTTGCCTGCGAGCACCTCGGACAACAATCTGATGACCACTACTTTTTGTTCGCTTGCCAGCTAGGGCAACCCGGGTCTGAAGATCATGCTTGATGATGTGCAAACTATCCGGGCTGAATATCGTCAAATACAAATCATCAAATGGAGCCCGTTCCCGAAATTCTGTCTCTGACAGCTTGATGCTGCAAAATGTGATAGACCAACACTTCGCATTGCTGTTCCAAGACATCTGTGCACTTTTGCACTCAGTTTTGCGGCCGTTCAACACGAAATCGTACTCTGCCTGCGATGTGGGCTTGCGACTTCCATCGCAGCGAGTCCCTTCAGTTGGCTCTTCAATTTTGCTGTTCGGATTTAGCCGCGCCAGCTCGTTCTTGCAAAAGCGCTCCAGGATTGTTCCGCGACGCGTCCCAGGCAGCAAGGATAACTCATGTCCGGCATTTCCATTGTAGGCTTGGCTGGTGAAGTCTGGCTTTTCAAGAATGTGCAGGAACTGCGAGGCACTCAGCACCAAAGGCCTCCGCTGTTGCCATCGGAAACCAAATGGAAAAAATGCAGTTACTGCTGGCAAAGCAGTACGCAGCATGAGATTTTGAGCCCGGGATTCCTCACTGACGCAAGGTACCTCAATCGCATGACACAATAGAAATCGCTAAGTTACTAAGGGAGTCACCAACGCAAGAGAGTCGCTCCGCAAATGTCAACTGCAGGACGTGCAGTTTAAAACAGGTTCACTTCGAGTCTGAGCGGTACAGTGTTTGTGTTTTTCTTATGTTGTTCGAGGTCTGAAGCGGTTGGAGTCACATTCAACATCCATCTTCCATGCTCAAGAGTTGACCCCAAAGAATCAATGCTTGGACGTATTTAGCCAGCCGGTTTCTAGGAACAACCACCCATCACAGGGCAATCGAAGGATTCAATCAGTGCTGACATGGTCGCCACAGCTAGAACCAAAAGACTGATTGTAAGTTTCCAGCATGCCCTGCTCTGGCGTTTCTTGCTAGTTGGGCTGTGCAACAGCCCTTCATACAGCTAAGGGGCGACGAGTTTCTCGAGAGATTCGGCAAAGTCAAAAGACACTTTTCGCTGCAAATGACATGTTGAGGGAGTGCAGTTCACCCATAGCTAATTACAGAGCATGGCGGATTCAAAAGTATCGGCATTCTCTTTTTGCAAAGACCGAATCCCCAAACAAGACACTGGTCTTCCATTGTCTCTCGTCCTGGGTGCAGTCGCTGCCCTGGCCTACATGGTGGGCTATGTTGTCGAAGTGCGGCGCCTGGAGATCAAATGAAACCCCTTCAGCAAACGAGGCAACCCACCAAATCACACAAGCCTGCAACTTAACACACTTTTATTTTTGTCAGGCTTTTGTTGGATGAGTCCATCTTGAGGGTTCCTCATGATCGTCGAGAGACTGTGCACGGAGTTTCCAGGGTGGCCCTACCACAAACACAATTGAACGATGCATGTTCCATGAAACAGCCAAGTGCGTTCAAAGTATAGAAATGACATGCACGGTTTCACCCAGACCACTTGGGGACCTTAGCAGCAATACTTGCATACTTACAGTGGTATGTATATAGATCTCTCTCTCTCTCTCTTGTATATAATATAGTATGATGTGAATTCTGGGGAGTGTCACCGAAAGCCACCGATCATTTTAGGACCTTAGGAGTTCTCTACGTAGTCTATGGGGAAAAGTGGGAGGACCGCCCTCCAGGTGCAACCAAACGAACTGACGTTCGTTTAAGCACATCACATCATAGCCAGCGAAGGACTAATGTCGGGCCAGTCCATGCTCAACACATTAGAAGCACGGCATGTCGAAGCAACACTCGCCTCCCTGAGCTTGGATAGGCCAGCATAGATTTGCCATGCAAATCCAAAAATGGCTCTCCAAAAGAAGAATCAATGTTCCAAACCTGTCCCTTTAATAGACTTATCATATGCAGCAATCAAAGGCCCAAGACTGACCACAATGAACGCACAAAGAACCTACAAACCTCTTCTCTTGCACAGCACTATGCGCAAAAGGAACTACCGTCGCGCAGATACAGAAGGCAATAGAGGGCAAATAGCAATTACAAAAACGCCCATCCTGTACCAACTCCAAATTCTGAGATCAAAGAAGGATTAGGACAAGATGTGAAAGGAACATAATACAGTCGCAAACATGTTTTTTGACTCTAGGATATTCCACCTGTGGAGACCCTGGGAAGATAGGTACAAAAGAATGTCCAAAGCCTCCACACAAGCCAGGCATTGCGGGGCTTTTCCTCAGGCTTGAGCAGCTGGTCTGTTTGAACACGGCAAGGTATGACAGGCATTGAGGTTCATTGTGGGAGCAACATAATGTATGCGGCGCGCTTGTAGCACCACAGCTGGATGGGATAGAGAAAAGGACTTACTGTACATGCAGAGTTGCAAAGCCTTAAAATTTCCAAGGAATAGTTGCAAGAGGCCCTCCTTGAGATCATGGGACAGCCTGAGCACCACAGAAGCATGGGACTAAAGGCATTTATGCACCAGGAATGGAGAAATCACCACAGAATTGTTGCAAGAGGCTCGCAGCCCCATTCCTCCATCTTTTTGAGCATTTCGTCCAGGGCCTCCCTGACATCAAGCACACTTTGGCTGCCCAGAACATACATTTGTTGTCCAGCAGCCTGCTCTTTCAAACCTGTCAGGCTGAAACGGACTTGGCCACCAGGATGTCTGAAAATATAAAGGCCGAAGGGGCTGTAGATTGCAAGCCACAGTTCGTCAAACACATCACGAGCACGAACACCACGGCTAGCACACTTGATGTTCACGAATTGACACTCCCAACGCCCATTGATGTAACACATTTGCGAACTCTTGAACTCCACTCTCACTCCTGAACGAACCCAGTCTACGGATTTGGCAGAAGTTCGTGAAAATGAACGATTAGGATGCAGGAATTCTTTATCCGCCTCGAATGCTATGTCCTCAAGAAGATTGCCACGCAGCGCTGGTGCCATCTGGTTCAGCGGCACCCCTTGGTATGCCTCGTCCTGGTGCGATTTTACTCTGTCCATTTCCTCTACCAGCCAGCTGCGGACTTCAACATCTGATAAGTCGATGCAAGCCACAAGTTTGCAGCGATCCGCAGCCAAGAACTTGTCAAGCATTCGAGGCAGGGCGGTTTGCCAACATTCTTCCTTCCGAGCACCATAAACAGCAATGTTATGACCGCCGCCGGTTGCAGTTTGCGTGCCAGCTTTTTCAACTCCGGTCTGGAGGTCATGTTTGATGATGTACAAGCTATCTGGGCTAAACAGTATCAAATACAAATCGTCAAATGGAGCTTGATCCCGAAGACCTAGCCATGGCAGCATGACGTTGCGAAATCGGAAGCGCCAACGCATCTTGCTGTTGTCCCAAAAAAGCCGTGAGCTTTTGCATTCAATTTTGCGGCCATCCAAAGTGAAGTCATACGGCGCATTGCGGGCTGACCTGCGGGCTCCATTGCAACAAGTCCCTGGAGCAGGCTCTTCAATTGTGCTGTGTGGATGCATCTGAGCCAGCTTCTTTGTGCAAAAATCTTCCAGGATCATTCCGCGTCGCTTTCCGCTCAGCAAGGACAGTTGCTCGCCAGCATGACCACGATAGGCCTTATTGGTCCGCCCGGTGTTGGTCAGAATGTGCCGGAACCACGAGGCATGCAGCTCTAGATGACACCTGCACTGCCATCCAAAGCACAGCGCAAATAGAATGGCTACAGGCACACCTGGCCACAACATCATGGCAACCTTCGCGCCTTCCCCACTGGTGTGGTTCAAACCGATCACACCGATCACATATTATTCCAAGTCACTTCGTTAAACAGCTGAACTAAGAAGGACTTCAAGGGCCTGATCTGGGGACAATCCAAACCAAAAGACTTTGAGATGAACTTTATCAGGTGAATCACAACTTTCCATGGGAACGACCTTAAACAATCAGATCTTTTGAGCCTCCCTTGGGTTCAATAATTTCAACGGGCTTCTCTCTCCATACGCTGCATGAGTTGTCTTATCAGTTGATTGGGTTCGAAGTCATTGGCGCAGGGCATGGAGCCTCGCAATCGCAGGAAGGGCGTCATGGGCTAAAGTCACCGCATGGGGTTGTATGGGTAGTTTCCCAAGATCCTAGAGATCGCAGGAAGAATTTACATGCAATGATTGTAGCATACGTCTCGCACCAAATGCAAGTAATCCGTAATTCTGACCAGGTGTGGCACGCACAAAACTACCCGTTGCGGCTTGCGGTTAAAGAACTGGGAGCATCAAGCCACCTGCCGCCTTACAATGCGATTCTACCCTGTTTGGTGCACCACGGAGGGGATGGAGCTTGAAATGCAAATCTGCCAGCCTTTGGCCTCCCCAAACGCTGTTGAACAAACGGCTACGAACGAGTCGCGTTATGTCGCGGAGCAGCTTCGGATGACACCCGCCGGCTGTTAGTTTAACTTACATTAGCCAACTGCCCTTGGAGGCGCTGCTCAAAGGGTCCAACTTTGGGTCCAACCTGATCCAACAACCCTTCACAAAGGAGGAAGGATAGGAAGGTGTGAGATCTTTGCTGAAGATTGGGCACACTCAAAAGAAATTGCCACTCGAGCGCATGTCATGCTTGGCCTAGCAAACAAATCCTTTGGCCGCAAATGCTGTTGAGTTTGTTGGGAGTGTCGGTCATTGGCAACTGGGATTTCTAAAGAACACATCAGAATGAATCACCACTTCACCATGTTCAAACCGTTCCGCTGCTTTTTCGACTCCCTTCACCTCACCTTCTCCTCGGCCCGCCGGCCAGCACATCCAGCCCGGGCTGACAGATGCTGTCGAAGTGCTGCCTGGGCATCGAAACCCCTTCCGCGGGGGCTGGGACTGGGCGCCTTCGATGTGTGCAAAAAAGGACTACCTGGAAACCCAGCCCCAACCAGAAACAACTGGTTGCTCCAATATGGCAATGGAACTCCTTCACATAACAAATGGTTGTTTGGGAAATCATCCATTAGTTTCTGGTTGTTTGGGTTTCTGGTTGTTTGGGTTTCCAGGTGTACATTAAAAACCAAGTCCACTGGTTTATATACAGTTTTACGGCCCTTCCAGTTGCCCATCTTGACTTCCATGTGGTCCTTTGCGACAATGTGATCAAATGCGGGCCAACAACTGCATGAGGAGTGTCGAGGGTGAGACAGCATACACACCACACAGGCTCACCCAAAGAAACAAATTACAAACATCAAACACAAATGAAAACCATTCGTTGTGCCAAAATCGATCTTAACATTTCAAACGGTCGAGCTTTGAGTGATGGACCTCCGCCTCAACATGCGTCAAGACTCTGCCCGGCCCAGTGCTTCCCCCGTAGCGCCTGGGCCATCTTGCTCGCAGGGCCCGGGCCCACCGGGTTACAAAGACTTGAGCAACCAAGCTGTCTTAGAGTTTGGTGCTGGATATCCGGTGGCCGCTGCTGAGTCAGATGGAAGGTCTGGGCCCTTCTCACTTCGAGGCCCTTTTCATTCGCAAGCACCCCAGCTAAAACAGCCAAAACAGCAACACTCTCAAGAGTAAACTGGTGACCCTTAAGCATCTGCATAACGACTCCTTCATGACATCTGCAGTTCACAGTTGGTCTCGTGTCCGATGAGTATTTTGCTGGAGGGGCTTGAGCAGCTGGAATGACCAAAGCTTTTGTATGCGTTTGGAATGCTAGTCAGGCCATGCTAAGACACCCCTCATTTGGCACAGTTCAAGACCAAACTATTGGGGACTGCATTCAGCAATGGTTGGCCGGGCAAAAAGAACACCAAAGAAAGGAACCTAGTAGTAATTATTAGGTTACCAAGAGTGTACCAGGTATATAACCAGGTTCCACGAGCACCAGGTAACCACGAACGTCGAGGTGTGTACACCTGCCCCCAAAGAAACCCTTTCACACACCTTCTCCTCGTTACCGCACGAGCTCCGACCGCACGTCGTGCCCTTTTGGACCTCCCATGACCTCCCTCAGCTCTGGGGATCCCCCCAAAGCCGTCGAAGCGAAGGACGGTGGGCGAGATGGGTCTTCCTTCCTCGGAAGCTTCAGCATTTGGGTGGCGAAAAGGGAAAGAACACTCGAAATGAACCAGATCAGAGTTGGATATATCCTACTGTGAATGCTGTGTTTTATTATGTTTTATGTCCATGCCACGTGCCCTTGGTCGTTGAGAAAACAGATATGTGCAAGGGCGGCCCTCTCAGTGAACATATGAGTGTCCTGCCCTGCAAGTGTTTGTAACGTTTATGCCTTTTGAGTGTCCAAACGTTAACAACCGGCCTGACCCCCACCATGCCCCTGGAAAACATCCGGATGTCCCAACACAAAACAGGAGCAACCCAGACAGTCTCGTCACCTCTTCGGCCCCAAGAGCCACTTTTGGCACTGCGCAAGCTTGGCGCCCTGATGCACCCTGTACGACTGTCTAAAGTCTGACTAGCTGTCTGGCCTTGCCGAATGCAGAAACAAAGAAAATATAGATGGCGAAGCCTTCAATAAAAGAGCTCTATAGAAACATATTATGTGATGATCATTTGCGGACTACTGGATCACCAAACCTATATGATCTTTAACTTAAAAAGAAAAACCCACCTCAATTTGTAATTGTATGTCTTGCACTTCGGCACCACCGACTGGCGCGGTGACCATGACTCCGAATGGACGGCACCAGGGGCCGCTTCGTGGCGGCCGAAGCACCGGACGGGATGCCCGGAACCTCTACGCCGCGCCGATCGTCGGGCGGGTTCTCCGCGTTACGATGGACATGGAGCTGCCGCGCTGCTTCACACACACACCGCCAGGCCGGGGGAAGTCTGGGAGCATGTCTTGTTTTTATCTTCCCTTTTGTTTGCAGAGGATATGCTTATGTTGCCGTGAATGGATGTACTTAGGAGCTGTATAGGGGGATTCCGGTGTATTTGGGGCGGATCAACAAATCAGCTGTAGGGGATTCCAGCACATGGTGATTGGTTGGGTCTCCTCTCAGTTTGGAGGAACCTGAAAAGACTTCGACAATAACCCTGAGTTGGCCATCCTGACTAGGTAGATCTTTAGATGCAAAACATGGGCTTGGCACTCAACAAACCTGAACATATCTATGTCTGTCAAGCACACAATCTACTGCAACATCTACAGTATGTCTACTGCATTCTACTGCTACGGGTCTCATCACCAAACACCAGTGTCCTGTGCAGCCATTACGCTGCTGTACCAGGAGTGTGTCAGATCAACAGCAAACTCGACAGGTTAATAGAGTGAACGTCTGGCGAAAAGTGCTGCTGTACTGCTTGATTCTGTCTACTGCGTGAAGATAACTCCTATGAGTTTTGAAGCGGAGAACACGCCGAGAGACTCTCACTTGACACTCAAGCGATCCACCACCGCTTTAAGACTCATTGAACCCTCCACAACGCATGCAAGCAAGGGAATTCCTTCATGACACATGCCCCCATTAGCCTTGTAGAGGAAAACGGTCTTGAGCGAATTCATGTTCCATGTCAACAACCAGAGTCAGGTGGTTCCTTCACTGCTTCACAGCATCCTCTGAGATTATTCGCTGCACCTGACAGGGTGGTGCAAGGTGCAAGTATTGTTTCATATTGTTTCTGATGGTTTCTCTTGTGGTCAGGCCGGCTGCGCGAAAGAGCTGAAATCACCAAATGGACATGTCCTGAAGGTCAACAGCTGTCAAAACAAAGAAATGGGCCACACCCAATCCTAGCTCATTATTATGTCGTGTCAAGAGAATCTTCCCCAACGTAACCGGACCTTGCAACTTCCAGCTAAACGCTGTCTTCTCCAGTCCTGGAGTCAACTGATGTCGGCGTCCAGACTATCAACCAAACATTGATAGCTATAAGTCATGCTAAGTCCCTGGGCTGCTAAGGAAGAAAGACAAACAGGATGCGTTTTACAAATCAGGCACCATCATCCCTAAGTGGAACCGCTGGGACTTCCTTGACATTCCGATGAACGGCACAGTCATCCTTCTCTGCTAAAGCCACTCTCCAATTCTTAGAGTCTTAGGGTTTCTGATCTTTAACATCGAAAACACGTGAAGTTGCATGACATGACCCTCCTTTAAGAAGACACCGTATCGGCCCGACAAACATCGACCAACACATGCAAATGTCGTTTCAACGAATCCTCCTCAGGCTCCGCTCTCAGGCTCCACCGACAAGTCCAAGTCTTCCTTCTTCTGCAGGTCTCTCGCTTTCGTGAAGTACTTCCTCGGTGCAAACCCGGCCACACCGAACTCGGTGACCACCACCGGGGATTGGTATAGAAGAGAATTGAGGGCAAATCCCTCAAACCAATGACACTCCCCACTGGGCCCAGGCAGCGGGGCCACTCGATGGATAGGACAGTCGTCTCAAAGTTCAAGGTCCCTGTTGTTTTCCGAGAGGGTCTGGCAAAATGTCCTTTAGTAGTATGGACAAGTGAACATCGTAGCGCAATAAACAAGTGACGAAAACAAACCACTGAGTCACTGAGTGTGCGAAACGAGTGAACACCGGTTTGAATTGAACTTCTTCAAGGTGCTGACCTATACACAATCCATGCAAACAACAGCTGGAAAACAACATTGCTGCAGGAAAACTTGTGATTCAGTGGGTGTGAATTCGATCCCGCCAAAACATTTCAGCAGTGAAGTGCAGTGATAAGCGACACATCTTTCACTAACCTTTAGTGATGTAGGCCCCTCCACTGTTGGTCTGTTCTTCCCCAAACGTAGCCTCCTCAAAACTGACACGAAGCTGATTTTGGGGTCTATGAGTCTATGCGATCCCTCACGGTGTATGATTGCTGTGCTGCTGTCATCCTTGGAGCGCTCGTTTCTGGTTTCTTATGTGCAGCGAGCATCTTATCAATGACTCCGTCAATCCCAGGACTGAGGATCACTTTATTGGTGCCTCGGACGAATGGCGATGCAAAAAACACTCCCCCAATGGATCCAGCTGGCACCAAGAGTCGGTACTACCAGGGATCCCCAAGACCTGTGGAAAGGAAACAGTTCATGACAAATCAAAGACCTCTGTTAGATACATGGTTTCACTTTGCTCAGGGGCAGCATTGCCTGAAACCCAGTCTTACATTGGTTTCAAGAGTAGATGGCACAATCCCGGCAAGTTTGGTGATATATATTTGGACCCCCATCCACCAACAACAAAAACATCTTGGGGCTTGTTCTATCTAAGATTCTACTCTGAGATCCAGTCTTAAGAGTCTCCCATGGCCTTTGGATTCGCCACGCTTCATCTGGTGCTTTCGGAAAATGTTCAAAGAAGGCTCTGGTAGAAGGTGCAGCTCCCCAGAGTGCTTATGAGGGGGTGCAAACCTAGAAAACTATCAACAGGCTTTAGATACCAAAATGTGAAAAGCACAGTAAATCTCAACTAGTTGAAAAAGGCTCCACTACATCACGGCTGAGTATTTTTGTGCTTGTCTGCGCCTGTGCTTCCTTCGGCAACCAATCTCAGCGTTGTGCAGTTGCATGTGAGGAGTTGGGGTGCAAGACACCTCCACGGAGGACAAGTGAACACACTCAACATTCTTACAACAATGATCTCTCCCCCTCCCTCTCCCCTTCTCTCTCTCTCCCTATCGTTTTCGACCTCTTTCGCGCAGCGACCCTTCACACCATGCTTCACCTGCACCTGCAAGCAAGGGGCTCATGTAGAAGGGCACGTTGTCTGCGATGGCCCTCTTCAAGTCGATCCAAATGGCGATCTCGCAGTCATAGCCTCAACGACTCCCCCCGGAGACACCGCGGGAAAACAGGCGCAGCGGGCCGTGGGAACGACCCCGAAGGCAAAAAACAGGAGAACACAAATGAGATACGCATGCATATACTGGACCACATGAATTGGACTCCAGAAACTTGGAGTCATGAGATAAAACACGCCAAGTTGGTAAAGGAACATCCTCCAACCTGACAGTCAATCTTCCAAGGTATTTGGCAGACTGGTGACTGGTGCGTTGTCACTGACTTTGAGCTATCTGCGGCTACCATGCGCTCTTTTTGGGGGTCCTGCTGCAGGGGGCCTGCCAAAACTACATTCAGACATATGTAGCTTACTCATATTAGAAAGCCATACTTGCATTTGACATCAATATTTGCAGTGTCAAGGCTGCCAAAAAAAAGAAGCCCTTCTCTAAATGCAAAGCTGAACCACACGAGGATTTTGCCGTCCTCACACATCCGCTGAATCACGCCCCATGACTGCGATAGAATCAATCCGCAAATTGCCTGGCATGGAAATGTGCATCAACTGCTCGTGTCCCAAAGCACAGTTGCAACAGGTTGGCAGCCCCATTCCTGCATCTTCTGTAGCATTTTGTCAAGGGCTTCCCTCACATCCAGCACGTGAGAGGGCGCTCTGATGTCAATGGTACTTCCAAACACCTGCTGTCCCACACCTGCGTCACAAAAGCGGACTTTGCCGCCAGGATGCCTCAAAAAATGAATGCCGAAGGGGCTGTAGATGGCAAGCCACAGCTCGTCAAAACTAGTCAGCTCACGAGCTTCATCACTGGCACACTTGATGTGTGAAAAACTGCATTGCCAAAACTTCTTCTTTTTGTTGAAGCGCATCTGCCCGTGCTTGACTTCCACTGCCACTCCTCCACGGAGCCAGTCCGCAGTAGAAGAATGTCTCAAAAATGAATGAGTTGGATGAAGAATTTGATCTACTTCAAATGCCAGTGCCTCAATTCGCAAGCCACGTAGCTGTGGTGTCATGTGGTGCAGCGGCACCCCTTTGTATGCATGGTCCTGAAGTCCTGTCACTTCTTCCATTTGCTGTGCTAGCCAGCTTCCAATTTCAGCACCTGACAAATCCACATAAGACACAAGTTCGCAGTGTCCTGCAGCCAGAAACTTGTCAAGAATTTGAGAGCGTGCCGTTTGCCAGCATTCTTGCCTTGCAGCACCTTCGGCAGCAATGCGATGGCCAGCGATTCCTGTTTGCTTGCCAGCTGTGGAAACTCTAGTCTGAAGATCATGCTTGATGATGTGCAAGCTATCCGGGCTGAAGATTGTGAGATACAAATCATCGAACGGCGCCTGGTCCCGCAAGCCTGGCCACGCCAGCTTGATGCAACAAAAGTGTACGACCCAACTTTGCCGCTTTCTCTGCCATGTCATTTGCGCACTCTTGCACTCAATCTTGCGCCCATCCACACTAAAGTCATACTCCGCCTGTGAAGCTGACCTTCGAGCTCCATTGCAACGCGTCCCTCGGGTAGGTTCTTCGATTGTGCTGTGCGGATGTAACCGGGTCAGCTCCTTCTTGCAAACTTCTTGCAAGAGCATTCCACGATGGTTGGAACAAAGCAAAGACCATTCATGGCCAGACTGACCAACATAGGCCTTGCTAGTGTGCCCGGCATTGTTCAGAATGTGCTTGAACTTCGAGGCGCTCAGCACCATACACCTGGACTGCGGTCCAAAACAAAGCGCACATGGAATAGCTACAGGCACGCCTACATGCAACATACTGCAAGTGCTTCCGAGCCAGAACTCTGAAATATATGCGACACAACTCCACACAGTTCAAAACACAGGTGGGGCACAATGCTGCAACTGGAAGAGCTCAACACCCCCAAAGGAACCACACTCTGTGGATTTTCACGAGCTTCCATTCGTCCAACAAAAAGACTACGTCGGGTGAATGTGCCCAAAGGACCCCATGCTCTGCAAGAATCAACTTGATCACATCGACCTTTTGGGTCATCTCTAAAAAAGACCTAGGCTTTGAGAGGGCCCCTGAGATCTTGAATTGCTCAAAGTTGGCGGTGCGGTAGGGCATGAGTCATGAGGCCTGAATTTCCCCAAGCTGCTGCAGGATGGATTGAAAACACTGCGTGGAGAAGAAATCCAAGGTCTTGATGAAGGTAAAACACCAGCCACTTTGGTGTCCACGAATCGGAACACGGTTTACAACTCGAAGAAGCCTGGGATTCAACCCACATCGACCCGCTTGATGCTTGGGTCGTAGTTCAGGGTTCTGTGGGAAAAAAGGTTGGAGCACGGCGGGTTTAGGTGATTAGCATGGAGGGATGAAGCTTCTTGACTCAACTGCTTTGCAGCTGTTCTGAACGGAAATGGAAGCAAGCGTTTCAGCAAGCTTCGCACAGCTCTTTTCGGCGAGGAAGGCCTTGAGGCTGGTTTCACAAGCCGTTTTGCATCTCGTGCTTGAGCAAGGTCGATGCGATGCATTTGCTCATCGATTTTGACAGTGGGGCATGCAAAAGAGTGGGTCGGGAATCGTGGATCAACCGCTAGCGGTGGTGTCCCATTGGACGCTTGCAAGATGCTCGCAGCCCCAATCCACCTCCATCTTTTTCAGCATTTGGTCATGGGCCTCCTTAACATCAAGCATGTGTCTTGCTTCCGCCACAACGATTCTTCTGCGACTTTCATCCTGCGTCACGGCTGGGTCGAAGTCGCCAGGATGTTTCAGAAAGTGAATGCCGAAGGGGCTCCAAATCGCCAGCCAAAGCTCATCAAAAACATCCTGGTCGCGAATGCCATACCTTGCGCACTTGATGCCCGAGAAGGCACAGTACCAACGGTGTTTGCTTCCATCAAAAAGCATTTGGCCGTGCTTGACTTCCACTTTCACATTTCCACGGACCCAATCTACTTTGGACGAAGCTCTTGAAAATGAACAATGTGGATGGATAATTAGATCCACTTCAAACGCTATCTGCTCGATTCGCAGGCCACGCAATGGTGCCGCCATCTGATTCAGCGGCACCGACATGTATGCATCGTCCTGGGGTGCTGCCATTCCTTCCATTTGCTGCGCGAGCCAGCTTCTGCTTTCTACGGCTGATAAATCTACCTCAGCCACAAGTTCACAATGCCCCACAGTCAAGACCTTGTTGTGAATTTCAGACAGCGCAGTTTGCCAGCAATCTTGCCCTGGAAAACCTCTGGTACCACAAAAGGAAACTCCAGTCCGAACGTCGTGCTTCATGATGTGCAAGCTGTCTGGGGTGAAGATAACAGGATACAATTCATCAAATCGGGACCATGGAGGCTTCATACTGGGAAAGCCAACATGCCAGCAGTTGCGGCGCCTATTCCAAGTCAATTGCCGGCTTTTGCACTCAACTCTTTTGCCATCCATACTGAAGTCGTACTCAGACTGGTAAGGTGGTCTCCGAGATCCATCGGAACGAATGCCTGGTGCTGGGTCTTCTATCTTGCTGTTCGGGTTTGCTTCAGCCAGCACCTTCCTGCAAAATTGTTCCAAAATCGTTCCACGACGCTTTGGGGACAGCAAGGACAACTCATATCCTGCATGACCCATGTATGCTTGGCTGGTCCACCCTGGGTCCTTCAGAATGTGTTGGAACTGTGAAGCGCTCAACACCAAATGCCTTAACTGCTGCCATCCAAAACCCACTCGAAGCCCTACAGCTGCTGCTTGCGAAGCTGACCGCGACATGAGGCGTTTGAGCCAGGTGTTCCTCACTGATGTGAAGTACCTCCATCAGCATATACCACTGGGACAGACCTTTAGGGGCTTAAACGGATTGGAGTACAAAGTTGTCACCCGTGACAGAATGTTAAACAGTTTGCAAGACTATAGCGGTTCATGGTCTGAGTGGTGCGTTGGATAGTTTTCTCGCTTAAAGTCTTTTAGAACTCAAATCGCACGTAGGTGAAAAGAACATAAAAGAACTAAGAACCATGAAAAACTTGGAATTCTCAAGCTGTGGGCTACATGCCACACCCCTACTGCTCACAAGCACAGTGAATACGCAATGCTGGGCATCCGAACGCATGCCGGAGATCACCTTGGGTCCAGAAAGCATTTCGATTCGCTTAGATTCTATGGGCCGATCACGTCATGATTTTGGAAAGCGAAAAGGAGGACAACCTGCATGTGCTCAACTGCCCTTGGCAAATAACAATGAGTTCGAAGCAGTCAAGTAAGGATATATAACCAAATTCAACAATTGAGCAAACTTCAACTCTGCAAGCTCTTGAATGGCCATCCGCCCAACACAAAATAAACTCTTGAGTCCCGCGCCCGCTTGTCCCCCGGCTCGCAAGGCGAGAAGTGCACGTGATTGCGAAAGCCTTGACCTCGCAAAAGCTGAAACTTGGGAGCCGGGTCCAACACCCGGTGACCCTGTAGAACAACCCCCGAGGAGCGTCTCAACAGGTTTCTCGACAGGACCTTATCGCCATCCCCCGGAGGTTCGGCAAAGCTGAAGGCGGGCAGGTGGCACAGCAAACTGAGGCACTATCTGAACAGATTGAGTGAGCTTTTTTTTGTAAGGGCATCAAATGTTAAGGTGTATGGCGGAGGTTCGTGCAAAAACATCAACCGTTTTTTTGTTTTTTCTGCTGTGGCGATTCTTTCAGCAAGTCCAACAACCATTGCTGAAATGAGCGAATTGCACCTAAATGAATTCAGTGGACTAGGATTGACTGAAAAGGCCCATCTCTTCCAGTCCGAGCCTTGTCCACCGCCGGCCAGCAAGCCCACGCGGCGAATGCTGTCGAAGTGCCGGCGGTAGGTGCCATGCCTGGGCTCGTGCGAAGTGAAGGATCGAAGTTTAGAACAAGCTGAAGGTGAGTGGAGAATGCAGAAAAAAAAACCTGTCGTGGTGGGTGGATTCAACCAGGACCCTCTTTTCGAAATCTTTCTTCCTGCAGTTCCACACAGGACTTCTGCTAAATGAAATCGCCATGCTTTTTGGACCGGGTGTACCCAGGTTTGGGTGTCTTTTGTGAGGAATTCTGCGGAAACAACGAAACGGTTGTTTGATTGCGAGGTTTTTAAAGAAACCGGGCAAATTCTGCCTCATTCTATCTATTAATGCTATTTCCAAATTGCATAATTACATTGGAACCTTGGCAGTCCATCATCTGGGAATCCATCTTGGTTCAACCCATCAGGGGAGGCATCACACACACCAAAAAAAAGAACATAACGCTTGCTCCGTCCGTCTCTTTCCCCATCCCATGTCTTTCCGTCGTTCATTCGGTTCATGGGCCGATTCCCTTTTTTTCCGCCTCGCATCACGCGGCCGCTCGAGCATCAGGTTCGGAGCTCCAGGAGGTTCAGGGGGTGCTGGTGCTGGGCAGTGCAGCACGGGCGCAACAGGCGTGAAGGGGAGAAGGTGCGTGGGTGGTGAGGGTGGCTGGTCATCATCAATTGGTCGAATTGGTCAGGTCTGTTCGGTGTTCTCCAATTGGTCTGTTGGTGGGCTGCTGAGCCTTTTTGCATTCGGCGTGGAGAAGTGAAAGAAAGAAGATTATGCACCTTGATCTTGATTGACAATAGCAATGTATACAAAATCATATATAGGATATCAAGCAAAGCATAGCCTACCATCGCACAAAGGCACAGGTCAAGAGTTGGAATGCCACCAATCATTTTTACAATTGAGATCGTTTCAAAAAATCCAACATGCGGTTGATGGCTGGTGACTGGCGCGTGAACAAACATCCATCAATTGATCTAAACATATCTAAACATCAGTTGATCTGACAATTGCCCTTGCAGTTCTCAACCAAATCCGTTGTTATCATACTCCCATCTCATAAGCATTCCTCTCGGCCCTTGTGAGAAGGCACCTGAAGGTCTGGGTGGTCGACTGGCATCCTTCCGCCTGGGCGGACCCCAGAAACCCATGGAGCTCCGGCTGACATCCACAGGTGGCAATTCGGGCCTGAGGACTTCCTCCGATTTGGGGTGATTTGGGGTGAGGGATTTGGGGTGATTACAGTATTCTCTAATCTCTATTATGTTATCTGGATGTACATGTGTATATAGCCAAAAATAAGCCAGGACGGTGTAAGCCAACCCCGAAAACGGATCAGCAGCAAAACTGGGCACACGAAGCGAGCAATTGAACAACAAAGCTATCAGTTCTAAATCTCACGCGCACAACTCTCTAGCACCATATAACACCTCAAAGCTCAAAACCCCTCACGCCCTCTCAGCATGAAGCCTCCACTGAACCTGCACAGGAACCCAGCCTTGGAGGTTTTGGATAGCCCTCCTCTTTGGGCGGTTCCTTAGATCTCTGCAAAGCGATGTGGGGTTTTCTTCTAAACCAAAAACCGACCGGAATAGACTCACCGGCTTGAATAGACTTCTGCTTTGCCATGATGGTTTGCAGGGAAGATTTAAATCTGGTCTTCTGGTGTTAATGCTAATCCTGATCCTTTCAAACCAACTTCCTGGGTTTGCTTGAGGAAAGAACTTTGAAGATTTACACACCTTTACTGACACATTTGAGATCCGTCCCACTGCAGCATCACCAAACTACAACCAAGGAAGCTTGCTGGTGGTTTGGTTTGAGAGTCTGTATCCAAGGTGGGCCAAGTATAGGCCCTTCTAGACAAGTATGGACCAGGTGAATTGGAGGACTTCGTAATTCGTGAAGCGTCTTGGGCATGCCTGTAGATGCAAAGATCCTTCTATCATCAGTAAGAGGACTTGGCGCTTGGAACTTGCTGGGTCCAGTGGCTTTTCGTAGTCGGCCCACTGCCTCCGACATGGCCCGGTCCGTGGCCTCCATGGGCCAGTGGATGGAGGATGCTGTCAGGGGACTTGGCCGTGAACAGTCATATATAGATTTGTGACCCCACATGTTCATCTTGAAGCACTTTCCCAGGGTTCCAGAAGTACCCTAGCTTTTTTGCCCTGAGGGATTCGTGTAGAAGCGTTGGGCTGGGGCTTCAACAAAACAGAAGGAATACAGTCATGAAGCATTGACGCCATACATACGTGGAACCTGAGTGGCCTCTATTTTGGACGGCCAACCAACCAAAATATGGTCTTTTCCTATCAAAGCAAAGGTCACTCAATTTCTAGATATATAAGTGTGTTTCGTTTCAATCACTTTGGATTTAATCCGCTGATTGAAGAGCCCCCCTTCTGCCACACCGGTCGAGTTGTCAAATATATTGGAGTAGACTGAGTAGACCAATGCTTGAAGGCTCAAACAAATAGATGCTGAGCACCATAAACAAGAGTATCATGACCACTGTTTCCTCTTTGCTTGAGTCCATGTGAGAAACCAAGACCCTTGAGGTCTTACACTATCATTGTCAGAATGATACGGACTTGCTTTTGTTGCACGAGTGGCCAACATGAACAATGAATATCTAAGCTCAAACAGGGCATGAAACCAAATGGAGTTGCATCTCTACTGGCGTACTGGCTAGGCGACTCACTTGTAATTGTTCAGTCATCCTGCAAGGAGTTCTATAATATTGACTGAAAGGGCAATGGTCAAATGTGGTCAAATCTTGTCCATTTGTCCCGCCATGTCCCGCCCCATAGGCATAACCCAACGCACGGCCTCGCTTGGTTGGAGTTGTTGATCGCGCAAACCTGACACGAGGCCGACTGGGACGAGCCCAACCTAACGTGGCAGCCATTTTGCAGCAGGTTTCCCGCGCTGACTGACCCCTTTTCACTGCTGGGGAAGTGAACTCCTGGTCCTGGATACAAACAGGCTGTCTAGAAGTTCTCAGCACACCAGTCACTATAGTCTTCTTCATGCTTAGGATGTTCCCTCGTGACCCTCCACAACCTGAAGCTCTCATCCACTTGGAGTCGATCGGTGCTCCGCCTCGAAACAAGCTCACAGCTTCTTGTCGGTGGTCCGTGGCACAGGCCTCCACGACCTCGGCTCAGGGACTTCCATCCGCAGACACACTACTGGTCGTGATTCTGGATCAAGTGTATAGCTTCAACCCGGGCAATGACACTGCAGATTCTCGGAACTATTGCAACTGTAAGGGGCTTTCCAGCATTGAAGACGAACACAATCTTCTACTAGCATAGTCATAGCAGCTTGTCAGAAGTAGCACGCTTCCTCCAAGCATCCTTATAGAACCACCTGAATTGATGGACCCATCGATGAGTGCAGCGATCTCCAAGCGCCCAGCGACACCGGACATCCGAGCTGCTTTGAGAAGTTCCTCCAAATCCGCCGTGGGTGGCAAGTCCTTGGGGCCGGAGTGGCCCGTGGTCGCTGAGCACGCCGGAGTTGCGTGCGACTCGCCGGAACAAACACACTGGGGATTTGTGAGGGGGATTGATGATCGGACCAACTAGACTAATGTGCCTCTGGAGTCGTAGTGCTCTTTAGCATTCTTTAGCCATCTATCCACCTAGCTTGCTCAGAAAAAGGGTCCTTTGACCATCCCGGCCCTTTTTGGGGGTGCAGTCTGCCACTCTCAACCACCCTCTCGCAGCCCAGGTGGCTTCGAAGGCCTGCAATGCACGTTGCCATTCTCGCGCTCGCTCGCAGGCACTGATGCACGCAGTGTAATGCCCTGCATCTGCATTGATCCTCGGGAGCTGGGGTCACTTCTTCAAGCAGTGGGTCATTTCCCTCCAAAGTGGGTCTTGATCCCAATCAGATGCTCTTGAATCACTTCATCCGGGTCCCTCGACACGGAAAAATTCATCGACAACACCCGGGTTCCGAGACTCAGATGGACCCTGAGTGAAAACCACGTCGGGTTGTAGAGGAAAATGCTCTTCGAAAGGGTCCACGCCATCAGGTTCCATGTTAAACCGGGTTCAATAGATCTTGACCCTGCTGGTGTTGATTTGTGTGCAAAAAATCATCTTGAACAGTGTAGAATCTGGCATCTGGTTTGGGGGGAACTCAGGATCTTCTTCTGGACAAAGGGAGGCAAGAAGCTACAGGAAGTTCCCTGGCCCCTAGCCAAACACAACTCGAAATCATTGATTTGACTGATGCCTTCCCTCCTTGTCAAGGCGGGCCCACCAACCTCCATCTCTGACAAAGAGAAAAACTACATACAAATCACTGTAGGGCTGAGCCTTCAAACAAGCAAATGCATGCAAGCGCCAACCCTGTACTGTATCCCGGCTATTGCAACCTCAACTTGGTCAAATCCAGTGTGTCATCTCCACATACCTTCATATTGTACCAACTTCATAAGTTTTTCAAAAAGAAACATTGGCCTTGGGCGTAGGCGAACTCAGGACGAGCACATCGATGACACAAACCAAATTCGCCACCCGCTGACGAGATTCTGCAGCTCACGCATCTGTGCCAGGAGCTCCAGGTTCACGTGCCATTGCGAGCCCTGAGAAGTCCCCAAATCTTGCAGCTCCAAGCTGAAGCATCTAGTTTTCTATGTTGAACTAATCTTGAGTACCTATTAAAAGGAAAAATACTATAGCCTATTAGAAAAGCTCACGCCTACATACAGTAGACCTTCCGGGAGGAGAATCCTCCTTTCCAAAGGCCGTGGCATGACTTTCACTGAACAGGTGGTTTAGGTGGTATTCAGTCCTATTCAGTTCGTGGGAAGCCGTTTTCTATTACTATATGAATGAGGCTACATCTTCCTAGTGTGCACCGTGCCCTTTCAAAAGCTCATAGCACCGTAGTACTTCAGGCAGACAAAAGTTTACGCTTGTTAGCCTTCTTACAAAACACTCTGAGGTCAGCGGCGGATCGAATTAACAAGTCTAATTTTCGTGGCAGGTGTGGGACGGTCAATTGTCACACCCTTTTAAATTTATAATAATAAAGGCTTTCCGGGGTGACAAATGACCGCCGACACCTTCCCTTGTCTCATGGTGTAGGATTCTAGGGGGATAGGGTTGTCATGAGTTTCAACATCAAGAAGCGCAACTTTCTTCTGGCCAGTGCGTTAAAAAAGGGGTGTTGCATTGACAGGTAACTGACTGGTCGTTTTTTAAGTGAAATGTCAATCTATAAAGTACTCTGTCCTCTTTACAGCTATATATTTGCCAAACATATCTATATACGTATAAATATAAATAGACCAGACGTTGAACGGATGCACGTTTTGTACATGTTTGCTCTTCGCTGCCCTGCGTTAAAAAAGGGGTGTTGCATTGACAGGTAACTGATTGGTCGTTTTTAAGTGAATGTCAATCTATAAAGTACTCTGTCCTCTTTACAGCTATATATTTGCCAAACATATCTATATACGTATAAATATAAATAGACCAGA
>CAXAMN010005903.1:36232-94486 GCA_963970005.1 Durusdinium trenchii
TGTCATGAGTTTCAACATCAAGAAGCGCAACTTTCTTCTGGCCAGTGTATTCCCCATAAATATCATGATAATTATATCATCATGTGTTTATCTTTTTCTGCATGTCTTCCTTCAACTACTTCACCACAGCCCCGCTCTCATCGGCTCCAGGTCGCCTTCTCCGCCGCCTCCATGGCCGCTGCGAAGCTCGAGGCGCTGCGCGTCGCTCTCGGCGCGGCGGCGAAGAGCTGCAAGGCCCAAGGCCAAGCGCTGCCGCGGTCCTCGGTGTTCGAGTTGGATGGATGGACATGGTATGGAGCCGATGCCATATCATATCACGTACTGTATGCCTGAACATACAGTGTAAGTAAGCAGCTTCATGGGACTCCTCAAAGGAGTCCACCCAATGCACAAGCAGATTGGCGAAGTGATCACAGGTGCGGCACCTTTGTGGTTGACACCGGTGAAGCATGAGAGTCACGCGGTCAATCATTAAAAACCCGTACTGCGTTGATCTGTATTGTATATCTGGTCGAGGTGGGCCAAATGTACTGGGCAACAAGAAGAATAGAATCCCAAACCAAAGGAAAGACTCCAAGTCCGAGTGATGTTTCTTCCTTTATGATTAGGAAGGTTGCGTTGGGATCTGGACAAAGCAGCACCCTCCAACAAAACACCTGCTGCAATTTAACAATCACCACAACTTCTTTTGTTTTAAGGCCTTGTTGGATTTCAGGACTACATTCATGAGAGTAAACAGTCTGGTAGACAGGTTAGAGGCGTTCCTCAACGTTCAGGCCTTTGACGACCTTCATTTCATCTCGCCGTTTTCGAGATCGGCCGATGCTCCTCGGTCCCCTTGCCTGCAAAGCCAGATCTGATACATGTTGGATCATTTTGGGGATGCATGTCTCATCCTTGTTCCATGCTGGGGAGGATGCACCGATAGGAGTCAGGGCTGCTCATGCGACCTTTGCCTTTGTAGAGCTGGTCCCTGCTCGCCGGCCGAGTGGACCGAGAGTCGCAAGCGGTCATCGTGGTGTTGTAGCACACGACGTCGGGGTCAGGGATCTCATTCAACGAGGCCAGGGCCAAGGTCCAGTGGGCCACTTTCCTGGGGAAGCTTGTGGGAGCTACTGGGGCAGCAGTAACTGATGGCGCTTGGGATGATGGCTTTCCACAGGTAGCTGAAGCTCATCAGTTAGGACAATGACCTTATTTGTTCAATTAATTACCCAGACTCTACCCATCGGAAGAGGCCAGGCCTCCAAGAAGAGCTGATACGAGTACAACCTCGACCACTTTAGCATGTGCCACCTATATATGGACATCTTGGATTCCTGGATGCCTTTTCCTTCAGCTGAAGCGTCTGAAACGCCGTGATCAGCGCGCTGTAGCTCACATTCGTGGGCGAGAGCCTCACCTTTGGGGCGCTGCTCGTGGCACTGGGGATCCCTATTGGTATAGATATGGGTCAAAGAAGTGTGGCCCTCCAAACGGCCTCCGGTTTTCTGGCACTTGCAGGGGGCTCGAAGCGGTTGGGAAACCCATATATATATATAAATTCCAAGCCAAATGCGCAACAAAGGGACAAAAAAGAGCCTATCAAAAGGGATTCAAAATTAAAGCGCCAACCTTTCTGGCGCCCCCTCTACAGTAGACAAAGCCCAAAGCTGAGGTTCTCACACCTACCACTCATGCAAATCCTGGCGTTGCTTTGCCAGAATTGGAGTCCCAAAATGTTTCGGCGTGCTTCAGCTCTTCTTGTAAGCCTCTCCCATCCCTTCCCATTGGACAAGGCCTCGCACATGCGATGAAATATCTGGCAAGCCATGATCCAGCTGGAGCCCTTCCTCGTTCGCTCGGAAGGCCGTCCTCTTCTTATATCTGCATATAAGTTGTATTCCATGACCAGTGGCAGGGGGACAAAAATGATCACGATTTTGCAGAAAGGTCTTTCCTAAGCATCCTCGACTGGGCTCTGGTATGAGTATACTGGTGAGATATGCCCAGCATAATACACACGCGAAGGATCATACGAATGGGTGATCGCATGTGATCACTGTCCCTCCCCAATGGTAACTGGTTTCACTCCACAAACTGTATACAACAAATCTTCCTGGAGCCCATTGACGCCACATGGGTTAGTTACTTGTGAAGAGGCTCTATGAGGTGTGTTGCATACATGGGCCCCTTCAGATCAGATCTCAGCTGCAGGCAAAGGATTCTACATATTTCAATATCCTGCGCAACCTGGGTATCGCGGCGAGGGTTCAAATCCAAGAACAAGCAACCTGCCACGCCCCCGGCACATACAGCCAAGGTTCTCACAAGCACTGATCCCTGCATTGTGACCTCACTCAAGCGAAGGGACTGAAGGGACCATTTACCTTTCCTCACCGAATAAAAATACATGCTGCCTTGATGTGGTCAAGAGGCCATCTGAGCAAAACCGGAGACGGAACAACTGATAACTGATATTCTAATATCATTATCACTTCCACAACTCCTCACAGCATCTCCATCCAATCAACCCCCTAGCTGCCAGCACCTAGCGGCTGATGACGTCAGGCTGCAGCTCACGAGCCTCCATCGCTGCGAAGAACTGCAAAGCCATGGGCCAAAGCCCTCTACGCTCACAGCTGCTGATGGCCGCGTTGAAGCCTGGGTGTAGCGTTTCTTGGCCGAACGTGCCAAGGGGCAAGGGTGGTGGATCACGGAAGGGTTTCACTTCTGTGGCTGGTGGATGTGGACCTGCACGTGGTGCAAGGAAGGTGTAGAGCCTGTGCGAAATCAGCTCTACCTAACATGGGTATATAATCAGGACGCAATGATAAAAAATACACTTCCAACCTATCCGCCAACTCCAAGGAGAAAGGACTTTCTCGGTCGCGCATGGGGAAGGAAACACCCCATGAGGGTCGGAGGCCCCTCCCATCTGACCCTTCCACTCGACAGCTTCGTCCACTCGACCGCTGCACCCGGGCAGCTCACCACTGTGGGGCTCACCGCCAAGGCAGGCATCCTTGAAGGACGGAGGTCGAGCCGAACATGTGACACTCTGAGTATCGTTTCGGAGCATCCTTAGTGGGAGATGGTTCCTGCGGGGTTGATGCATCTAGCTGCAGTTATGCCTCCTCCATCTGACAAATCATGAACACGCATCAAATCGCATGTAACTGCACAAAACTAGCACGAACACTTCAGCCAGTAGTGCAGAACCGAGGTTGTAAAGGCATGCTAGGACTTTGCATGCTTCAGTTGAGCCCAGCTGCGAGAGTCGTTGGCCTTCAGGCCTCTTGAATGGTACATGGATGTTACCCTCTCAAAACTGGCGCAGTCAGAAGCTGCCATTGCCTCGACCAGGAATTTTCGGATGTCGACCAGGGATTGTTCAAAAAAAAACTTGGAAGCCCTGCCTGCCTTTCGCGACGCCTTTCACCTGCCGAGCATCTCGTCGAAGATCCCAAGCGCATGTTGCCAGTGCTTCTTCCGAGCCAAGGATGAAATAGCCGCGTTGCCTTGGGACAGCAATGCAACGGCAATGGTTCCTCCAATAAAACTTCGAAACATGCATGGTGCTTCTGTCGAAAAGCAGACATGTCAGCCAACTGGCAGTGGATCCTGCATGTTCAAATTTTCACTGAAGCTATCGCGCAACATGCTGCATTTGCAGGTGAGTAGCAATGGCGGACATCCAGGTTTGCGTGGAGCCTGCCAGGGCCAAGTCCATCATGGCAAAGCAAACTCATGGCACGTCAGGTCTTCTTCTCACCAAGGACCAAGTGAGATCAGTCGAAGAACCATCTCATCTACAACATAATTTTCAGCACCCGGTGCGTACAAAATTACCCCTGGCCATGATGAAAAATACATTGCAACGCGTCTTCATGGCTGTGAGCACAAACCCATCGCACCTCAATTGGTCCCCCAAACAGACTAGAGCACCACCAGGACCACCAAAAGAGTGTGTTTTTGGAGAGCCCCTGATGTTTTTGCATCCCAAAGCCACCCGCTCCAGTGGGTGGTGTTAGGGAAGTCTTTGATCGATTTGCGTGACACTTGGGCCTGATCACTTGTAACAGGACGTTGACCAAGTCAGGGCGGTGGGCCGCGCACCTCGAAGGAGGTTCGGCTGCCACAGCGCCAAGGGTTTTGCAATGATTTCGCCGCATCTCGAACCAAAAAACCATCAACAGCTTCGTTTACACGATTCGACTGGGCTTCACCCGGGCCATCCCACTCTTGCAGGGCATCCAGGGCCAAGCTGGGGTGCCGCCGCCACCGCAGCAACTCCGGTGCCACAACCGCTTCAACCTGACCACGCGCAACATACGCGCCATCTGTGGAATACGCATTCATGTCCAATGTGAAGCAAGACAAACCTACCACATCTTTGAAAGGTTCAATGCTTTGGGGCGCTTGACTCGCCTTGTCCATGACATTGGTAGCCTTGGCAGGGTTCTCCGTAGAAAACCCCTCTCCATGATTGTAAATAGTCATTTTGTCATTTTTGTTGATGAACAGCCTGTCCGGAATTCACAATAGCTGCCACTGTGGTTACAAGGCCTTTTTGGCCACCCAGTGGACCAGCATGGTATTTTATATGAGCGGCTGACGGTTGAAACATGTGTGCAGGCGCGCAATTCTTGCGGTGGCAATGGCTGTGTGCCCTGCATTAGGCCTAGATTCACTCGCAGCGCAGATGGTGTCAGCATGTGTTCCTTCGTGAGGCTTATCTAAAGGAATTTGTTGCCGTCTAGGCGGTCGTTCGCACACAGCCTTTGAAGCCTGGCTCGTTGCCCTCGCTGGGAAAGAGTGAGCTGCGACAAGTCCTACAAGAAACACAATAGAAATCCTGCTTGGGATCTCAAACTCCCACATGACCAGTTTGCCAGCGCCTTGAATCATCGGGTTGCTGGGGCAACAACTGCTCCCAGCAGGTGCACAGAACAACCGCAAGCAAGATCCGACGCATCACCACCTGGCAACACCAACAGACATCGTCAAACAGGAACACCTTGCATGCTGCACTAGCAAGGGTCAAAAGTGAGCCAGCGGCCCTTTTCCATCACTGGCCTGCCCTTCATCTGTACTTGTCTAGTTCCAGACGCACCACAACGCACCACAACGAACAAACATGTGGCTATACGGCCTGTGACCACCCTCCAAAGAAGTTGCTCATGGCCATGCTCGACGCGGCGCTTTTCATGAGCGGCCAACCGTCGAAGCACTTGCAGTGACGGCAATGGCTGTCTTCCCTGCAACAGGACTAGATTCGCATGCAGCGCAGGTTGTGTCAGCATGTGTTCCTCCGTCGTATCGACAACGTCTTTGGATTGCGCATTCGTGCATGGCATTGGTTGCCTCGGCCTTCTAGGATCCGTTTGCATGTCGCAAATTGTGGGCCCGGACAAGTGACATGTGGTAAGTTCATGTATACCGGAAAAAATAAAACAACACATAATATACAACATGAATTGGGATCTCCAACTCCCACGTCCCACGTGACCAGTTTTCCAGGGCCTTGAAACATTGGATGGCTGGGGGGGGGGCAACAATTGGTCTCAGCAGGTGCCAGCAACACAATAACCAACAAGCAAGACCCGACACACACACACACACCACCTGGCAACACCAAGAAACATCACCAAACAGCAACACCTCAAATCACAACATCAGCGATGGGGGATGCAAGGTGTGATCCCACGGAAAGCTTGGTGCCACCTCATTTTTCAGGAAAACTGCGGGTTCACCAAATCGTTTTGTTCTAAGAAACATCTTCCGGCGCCACCTATCACTTACATGATACCTTACGTTACATGCTGCACCGACGCATGGATCAATATGGATCAACAAATAACACATCCAATACCTCAACCCATCCGTGATGGTTGTGATCTCCTTCTTCGGCTCCTGACCCATGAGCTAAGCCACAACCGATGTGAAAAGCGCTGCACGAGGCGAATGCCAAACGACCATTCCAGAGGGAGGCTTCCAAAGTTCGAAGATACCCAGACTCTTCCAAACTGCCACGACCGATGGTGCAGGATCAACATGATGCTGGGGGAACATTTGCAGGATCTACATCACCCACAGGCTCAGAAAGGATCCTCATAGCTGTAGGACCGGTAGGATGCTGGAGGGTTTTGACATGTTTGGATCCTCACAGCGACCTCAAAGATGTACCAGGATTTTCCGGACCACATGGGCCGCTTGTTGTGAGGAAGGGCCATGATGGTAGGTGGCAGGGTGTGTGTCTTATGAATGGTCTTGCTTTGTCTGCGCCTGCAAAAGGCTCTTTCTCCGACCGAGTTCTCTCCAGCGGCTGCTGATGCATCTTCCGCAGCTCCTTGTCGGCCCTGCAGGCTCGAAAAACAACCCAAAAACTGACTCCGGAAGACTTCGGAGAAAAACATCAACGACGAAAGACTGTCGAAGAAAACGACGAAAACCGTTCCATTCTGGTGCTTTTGGTTAGACTTCACAAAAACACCGAGTGGATCTAGGCATGACACATGGCAGCAAAAACAGTGGCGCGCATGCAGGAGGTGGTGCGCATGACCATGGATCTCCTCTCGACATCTATCGACGTTGGTGGTGCCTTATCCCTGGATTCCAATGTCATCGACCACAAGGTATAACTTTTTGCAGCTCAAAGCGAAATTGGTCTACGACCCCTGCTGCTGATGCATAGCCACAGGGTCAGCTCCCATGAGCTGCTTGCCCACCGACTTGCTTCGTGCGTCCGATTTCTGGGTTTTCGGGTCGTGGGCTCGGGCTGAGGTTCAGAGGTTGATGGGTAGATAGACTCATGACTCCAACCCAAAACCTGGTCCATGTGTCTGCTTGGCTGGTTGCCCACCAGAAATCCTCATTCTGTAGATCATGCTAGATATTAGGTTGGAGGCCATTGTTAGGTTGGAGGCCATCGATTCTAGGTTGGAGGCCATTGCTGCTACTTGCGATATGACATTATCGGTCCCCGACCGCCTCGCTGTCGGCGCGCAACTGGCAGCAGCGCAGAGACGGTGGAGGTCGCCCGCCACATGGGGAGGTCCGGTGGTGTCACGAACGCGGCTCAAGCGGCTCAAGGGCATAAAGGCTACCCTGGAGGTGGAGGGATGTTGGTGTTTTTCGTTGGGTGGGGAGCCAATCATCCGGTTGAATCGGGGTGTTGGAGGGTGTTGGAAATCCTGGGTGGGCGTGTTCGCATGGCATGGGCACTTAGTGGTAGAGTGTTCTTCTGTCACTTCTACTGCAGTGGGTTGGATGTGTTTAGAGCTTTACCCGCTGTTGCATTGAAAAGGAAGGATTCGTCATGACCCATACCAAAGGATGTTCCATTTTGTCGGACGGGGACTAAGGAACGTAAAAGACATGCAAAGACCATCTGATTTGCAAGCTGTTCATCCAGCGGCCTCATGTTCATCCAACGCCGACCTTCAGTAATGGGTGGCTTCCTCCATGACTCATGACTGGGCTCGAGAGCAGCTGCAGGATGCGGCGAGACCGGTGACAGCAATCAAGGAAAAGACTGTGGATGACGAGGTTGGGCCTGGGGCTTGGATGCCTAGATCAAAAGGTTGACAAAAATGGGTGAACCACAAGGGCATTTATCATTTTGAGATTAGCATGACCATCCAAGAGGTCCATGGACTAACAACACAGACCAGGCTTCCATTTTGGAAGTGCTTGGATAGGCCTGGCACCAAGTCTCAACAAACAATCTCCCTTGATGTTTGCAAAGCTGGTGGTTTGAAGATCTGATCCACCAGTCATCTCCTTCCAAGCAAGGCCGGGAGGTCAAACCAATGTCTCTCCTCCACCCCGAACCCCATGTGCAGGGTGAGTTGGCGAGCCAGGCGCTACGGAACCGGCAACGTACACGGCGAGTTGCACGCAAACGTTTGGCAAGTTGGTGTCTTCCAGGTCCAACTTCTGCAACAGCTGATCATCATCCACGGTCTCAGCCAATGACTCGAGTGATGTGAATTGCCACAACTGGGATTTGAGTGGTTTGGCCAAATACTTGAGACACCCATTGCACTCTCCTTGGAAAATCCACCTACTTGGCTCAAATCACTGGAATTCAAAAATAACCTTTTGTTCCAAGTCACTGTCCTGACATGTCCTGACTCTCCTAGAGTAAACGTCGGTTCTGGTCTTGATGGGAAATCCAGCACGCTTTCCAACTGTCAAAAGCACTATATAGAAGAAAGTTTGGACTTGCCCGGGAAGATTAATATGGAACCTGGAAATGGTTCTTTGGAAGACCTATTTTCCTCAATACCCAGCGGTCTTCAGGTTCCATGTTCCATGTTAATCTTCCGGAGCGTGATTTTCGTGGCGGAAGTGCACTCCCAAAGTCAACATACCCTGTTGCAAGACTGAGCCCCAGTTGGGACCAACCCCCAACGCACCTGGGATGGTCCAAAGCATCAGGTGTCCATTTTGGGCTGATGTTGTAAAATCAAGATTGCTTCCACACAAAAAGCATCAAACAGCTTTTAGCTAGAAAGCATGCCTTGAAACATGTTGTTTATTGATCGGAAACCGATGGTGTCTCACAGTTTCATGCTCTTTTTCCGGGGAAGGTTGTCTTGATTCCACGTGAGCACCGATCGTGGTGCTTGGTATCTCTTGGCATCACGTTCCTCCATCGAAAGGTCGCTGATCGATGCCTTGAGCGGTCGAGCGGTCGTCGCCTTGATCGAATGTCCTTGTACCGCTCTGATCAGCAGCTCCCCGTCGTCTTCTTTCCTCTGAAAAACGATCGGCAAAAAGTGGTAGAAGCTGCTCGCAAGGCATTTGGGGAGGCATGGACTTAAGAACCCAATTGAGAAAATCTCAACAGAATGAATGGATTCAGAGATGTTCAGAGGCAGGTCAAACAATAAGTTCATGAACTTGTCATGAACTTGTCCTATTCCTGAAGGTGTTTGGGAGGTCCAGCGTGGTCCATCAGCACGGGATCTGTGTGTTCTGACTTGGAAGGCCCAACTTGTAGAGTTCCCACCTTGATGACCAAACCTCTTTAAATACGGCCGTGCAGTGGAGCACATCAGCATTTCATGGTGGAAATAAGGCTGCGGGACTATCATCTTACACTTTGCTTTTCATCATGCCACACCTGGCTCTGATCAAAGGTCCATGAAGATTGATGCGCTGCCGGAATTGGGATAGTCGCCTCAAGCTACATAGACATAGAGCTTAGAGATGGTGCACGAACATCTCACAACACATCCATGCAAAAAGGCTTGGCGAAACACATCAGTTTTGGACTTTGAAGCTTGGTTGGAGCTTAGGCCATTAAGACCTTGAACATGCAAAGAGATTCGTTTGGAACCCACAGTGCCAGGGGGGATGTGCAGCGCCAGCCCGTGACCACGCTGGAGCAGCCTTCGCACAGGCCTTGAGGTTTCTCATTCGACAGGACGTTCTGTGCAGTATAGAGCTTATGCATTCAGTTCTAGATGAACTTTCTACGGGCGTGGACGTAGCACCACAGCTGTCATAAAACGAATTGGGATCTATGCCGAGAACTGAGAGCACCAAGGAATTGTTGCAAGAGGTTGGCAGCCCCATTCCTTCATTTTTCTCAGCATTTCATCAAGGGCCTCCCTCACATCCAGCACATGCTTGGGCGCGTAGATGTCGATGTCACTTCCAAACGCCTGCTGTCCTACACCTGTGTCACAAAAGTGGACTTTCCCACCGGGATGTTTCAGAAAATGAATGCCGAAGGGGCTGTAGATGGCAAGCCAAAGCTCATCATAACTGTCCATGTCACGAACACCCTCATGTGCACACTTGATGCGTTGGAATTTGCAACGCCAGAACTGAGCTTTTTTGTTGAGGAGCATCTGCCCGTGCTTGATTTCCACCCTAACCCCTCCACGAAGCCAGTCCGCGGTACCAGAAGAAGAGCACTTCACAAATGAACAATTTGGATGAAGACATTGATCCACTTCAAATGCTATTTGCTCAATTCGCAAGCCACGCACCGTTGGCGTCATGTGGCTCAGCGGCACCCCTTGGTATTCGTGGTCATGGAGTGCAGTCATTGCTCGCATTTGCTGTGTGAGCCAGCTTCTGACTTTCATGGTTGATAAATCTTTCTGAGCCACAAGCGTGTTGCGACCCTTAGTGAGAAACTTGTCGAGAATTTGCGAGCGTGCACGTTGCCAACATTCTTGCCCTCGGGCGCCTTGAACAGAAATCTGATGACCAATGCTTCCTGTTCGCTTGCCAGCTGATCTGACCCCGGTCTCAAGGTCGTGCTTGATGATGTGCAAGCTGTCTGGGCTGAACATGATTAGATACAAGTCATCAAATGGAGCCTGGTCCCGAACACTCGGGCATGGCAGTTTGACACCGTGAAAGAGCAAACGCCAAACCTTGTTAGCATTGTCCCAAGACATCTGTGCGCTTTTGCACTTAATTTTGCGCCCATCTCTGCTGAAGTTATACTCCACCTGTGTGGCGTGCCTGCGAGCTCCATTGCAACAAGTCCCTCGCGTAGGCTCCTCAAACTTGCTTTTCGGATGTTGCCGTGCCAGCTCCTTCTTGCAAAACTCACTCAGTATCATTCCACGACATTTCAAAGACCGCAAAGACAGTTCATGACCAGAATGACCAATATAGGCTTTGTTGGTCCGTCCGGTATCACGTAGAATGTGCTGAAACGACGAGGCAGGCAGCAATAAATAACACCTCACCTCCCATCCAAAAACAACCACAAACACGATGACAAAAGGCACACCTGGCCGCAACATCACTACTTCCGAGCCAGAACTCCATGTGATCGCACAAACTGGCAGTACTTCAGGAGAAAGAAAGTCCGTTCTTCATCCCGGGTCTTGCCACATCTATGTTGATCCGCCGCACTCGGATAGGCAATCAACTTTGCGTGGTCAAACTCGTTCAATAGTATTTACCCTCTTGTTACTTTCAAACCACATTGAGAAGGCTTTGGAGGAACGAAATTCGACTGCTTGAGGTGCCCTAAGTGAATTGCAGGATTCTAAGGGAAAAGGGTCTGAAAGGGTTGTCAATGTGGAAACTTCAAGAAAACTTGTCCTAGTGGAATGAACGGCTAAGTACACAGTACACCAAAACTGGAAAGTCCCCCAAAAGGCCAAGAGAGGTGCACTAGAGATGGCATCGAGTCGAAACTCGAGGATGTCTGTGGATTCGCCGTGCAACCTTTCCCCCCATCGTGCAACAAAAGCGTTATTGTGAGACTCACAACTTCCCAAGATCCTGCAAGGTTTCAATGGCAACATTCATCAAGCAAAGAAGTCGCACCAATCATTCTGAAAGGCCATGGCAGGCCACAAGGTCAAGAGTCAATTCGAAGCGTTTCTTGTCGCTTTTCTTGACCTTGGCCGCTGAAAGAAGACTATGGGGAGCTGGCGTTTCCAAGCTGCCCGGAGAGGACCCCCAGGCGGTGGGCATTCCCGGAGCACTCTCAGAGCATTGAAACGCTAGAAGCATGAAGCTTTAGATCTAAGTCTAAAGTAACAAAGGACACCTACTACGGTGAATTTCTATCAAAAACAGCCTCCGAACATCCGAGCGCCCCAAGTGTAGCAGACTTTGACACTCACTGCAGCCACTCTTAGGGAGGAACATCCAATTGCTGCACACCAACTTCCGTGGGTTTTCATGTCAACCGCTGGCGACACTCAAAATCACAAGCCTTTCTCCTTGGCTCATGCTGTACTGAGTTTGGATCAAAAGGCTACAGCATCCTACGGCCCAGACATTCCTTCACCATCGGCGAACAAATATTACTATACCAATATCTGTGGGAATTCCCTGAGGCCTGAGGATCTTTCATTTTGCCTCGGAGAAGGGGACTGATCATCGACCTCGGCCCAGCCATGCCGGTATTCCTCCTCTCACAGCCATGGATTTGAAGTCACTGGTGGTGCCTTCAATGCAATCCAACCTGCAGGTGCCACACCAGTTGACAGAATCCAACTCCAACCGAGGTCCCTCACCACTTGCTGCACCTCTTCTTCTTGAACCTCCAACTCCGCCAACCTCAACGGCTCAGGGCAACTCCTTGAGCCTTCTGGGCTCGGTCGGTCTTTGGAGCCGGTCCACGTGGTTTATTGTGGTTGGATGGCTGCATTGTCTCGGGTGGGGCCCGGCGGCTTTGCCAAGAACCTGTGTATGTTTACTGTTAAAGGATGGATTTCATAGTGCGTAATGGAAGAAGTGTGTCACAGATTACCTCCGGACCACTGCCATGAAACTAGAAAATGACCATCTGGAAGATCGATTTTTCTCTTTGCACCAGTGTTTTGGCTAGAGGTTTAGCATCATTTTCATGAGCAACGCCTGGGGCCGCAAGGTCTGGGGATATCCAAGAGAGCTGCAACTCTCACTGCCAGCACGCCGCACAGGTCGCATTGAGGCCGGTGCCAGGGGCACTGCAAAAGTGCACGAAGCGAACCTGAGTGAGCTATGACAAAGCTCCCGCCATCCAACTCCGCAGAAGTGCAGGCAGGTTCCAGTGGAGGAAGCTCTGTGGCAGACGGACACCTTTAGACAACGCAATAGCACACGGACACCCCTCAATTCATCCCATCAAGGTTTGATCCCCCCGCCCTACGGACCCCGCTTACATGGACGAGTGCTTGAGCGTCCAAGCGACGGTCAAACGTCACAGGTGTGTTCCAAACCCCTCAGATTCGCTCCGATGGGATCAGACCCTGGCAGAGTACAAAGCTCCAAGCCCACACAAAGGCTGGCTCTTCGAAACGGGGGTGGTTTATATCGATTTATGTTTGACCCTTTTCCACGGAGCTACTCTACAAAGGCAGGCCCGCTACATATCACGTAGGATACGCACCCCATGGTTCAGTCGCCCTTCCTCCACTCCGTCATCCGATGGGAGTGATTAATCCAAATGCCTCATCTGCCCACTCCATCTGCCCCATCCATCAACTCTTGGCACTCACCACAAAAACCAGGGGTATGTTCCAAACCCCTCAGATTCGCTGCTGTGGCGATGGGATCGGACCTGGCAGAAGATACAAACGTGCATTAAACCCATGCCAGGCCACAGTATCCATCACGACCAATGTCAATCTTAAGCCTGAGGCATCGCTTATGAGGGCTGCAGCAGGTCCGATTCTCTGGTTTCAGTGGATGACAATGGTTGCAGTAGGTTCCAGGCCTTGCCCTGCAATAGAAATGCTCTTGTTTACCAATTTACCGACTGTTGCAGGTATATATATATATATATATATATAGTAGGAGACCCCTGTGGTCGTGGTCGCCAAATTTTGGGGAGGTAGCAGCTTCCGGGGTGGTGTGTGTAGTGCCACGAGCACCTATAGAGAACTACCTGGTATATGACAGGCAGCTGGAGATGATGCTCGCAAGAAAGCTCATTCACACAGGGGCTCTTGGGTCATTTTGGTCACCATCTTCTTGTCAAAATGGTCATCACACTCGTCTTGTGGTCACCATCTTCATTGTCTTCTTGTCAGTTTGGTCACCGACATGTTTCAATTTTGCGGTGCGGTCTCTTGATGGGAAACAATGCCAAAGCGTCCCATCCTGTCTGACTCGGGTCCCCTCTCAACACCTATCAGGTCGCAGCCGACAGGTGCCTGACGACACGTGAGGCTGACGGAAACAATACGGTAGAAGCAGGCTTGAACTGACCCTCCCCCGTGTTGCCCACATTCTTGGCACCTTGGACATCAATGAAGGAAAAATCCAGTGGACCTCTTATGAGTCCCTGCTGGACGCCTATCCCTGGCCGGGTGGACGCATGGATTTCATAGGCCAGGGCACTCCACGGCCTTGTGGCGCAAGATCTGGGTCAACGTCTTGCTGATCTTCACCTCGTGCGTTGTGAGCTCTTGAGCCAGGTCTGTTGACCCAGAGTGGCACACAAGCCAGTCTCAGACAGGTTTGGCTCAATGGCGGGAGAAGCCAAGCAACATCAGGTTAGGAGCACGGTTTACCGTAGTACCTTTAAAAAACGTGTTACAGTATATACAATCAAGTACAGTTGCATCCAGAAGATATAGCGTAACTTCTACCCCCGGCCCTCCCAAAACAACACCCACCAGAGTTGCGCGACTGCACGGGATGCTTCCTCTGCCAGGCCACTTCGCGGGTAAGCCCGTCGCCCCATCCTGCCACGTGAGAGGGTGATGCACACGGTTTTGACACATGTCGGGCGCCTGTTTCTCAGAGTGGCAACAAGAGGCTGGGTATCAAAATAGGGAGACCTCCCAATTCGACCCCCGGAAAGATAGACCCAAAACCCATTGAGGTGGGGACCCCTACCAAAAAAAACACACACTCCAAAACATTGAACTCTTGATGCCCTTTAAAGTCTTCTTAAATCCCAAAACCAAGAAGTGTGTCATCCTATCTGGGGAGTGAGGTAGGTCATCACTGGTTGGAGACTTGGGAGACTCATTGGGGCAAATGGCTCACAACTGGACTCCAACATGGTCTATGTCTCCGAGCTTCAGCATCTACAAATCTACCTCTAGCGATTGCTCCTGTTGACATCCAGAAAAGGCACCCAGTGAAGCCTAAAGTCTCAATCCAGAAAAAGCGCCCCGGGAAATCTTATAGTCTAAATCCAGAAAGTGGCGCAAAGGGACATCCGATCCAATGCTTTAAAAAAAACTGCTTCAAACCTCTATCGACTCTTTGCCAGGTCCGGCGCAGCTCCTCCGCTCTTCTCCTTCTTTCCGCCCTGCTTTTCGGCCGGTCGCGGTGAAGCCGCCGCACTGGCAGCGGCCGTCTCCTGGCGGTTTGGGTGGTCATTGTCAGCGAGCGGTTCTTGGAAGTTGGGGCTCAGTACTCCTTATGAACGGCTAGAAGCACTCCTAGATTTCTTAGATACCTTCACCATAAGTGCCTACAGCAAATGGAACAAAGCAAGCAGTTTTGGCCATGGCTTATCAATGCTCCATTTTGAAGAATATAGTTGAGAGGACTTGAGTGGCGTACCCGTTCGGTGGTCACTGGGCTCTACAAAACCATGTTGGATCCTGTTGGATAAGAAGCATGTCGCATCCATGGTCACGTCCTGCTGGGTCACCAATGGCCCCTGGCCCATGGCGTCCCTCGGTACTCCTGTCGTCCCTCCTTTTCCATGGCCTTCTGCTTTTCGACCCGGCCACTCCGCCAAACGTTCCTGGACAAAGCACAATGGATCAATCTTGGCACCAGCAGTTCGGAGTTGGATGCTATCCATGGAGGAAGGAAAAAAAGGGAGAGGAAGGTGCTCCTGTCACATCCACCGGCTTTAAAGGCTAAACGCCACCCAACTCCATGTGACTCCTGGTGGTAATTGGGAGATGTTACAATCCTATACTCGATTTCAGGCAGAAAGGTGACACACACAAGCAAATTGAAAGCACCCCCAAATGAACATGGCCGCTTAAACATGATCACATTCGAACGGTCTTCCACTTGCAATCTGTCCTGAACTTCCTAAAACAGACAAATTCGTTTAGCCCCTGATTCAATGACTGGTAGCCACACAGGGATGCTGATTTTCACTCCACTGACCATGTCGAAATCGCCCGCCGATGGCCCCGACGTTGAGAGGCCGAGCTCGCATTTAAACCCGGCTTATGAGGGGCATCTAATAAGATAAAAAGAGAGAGTTAGTCTTGAGAATTCGGCACATCGCTGGGAAACCAACTCCATGGTTTTTGGACCAACTCATCTTGAAATCTCCCCCTTTGCTCCCGGTGTCCATCTCTCCACCTCTTGACCGCGTATACCGATCACATCCCGCACCGGCCGGGCGCGCGCGTCGCCGCGGTCGGGGCACTTCTTGTTCTTGCCCTCGGTCTCGGTGGTCTCGGTCCTTGGACCACGGAGCTAGCGCGGTGCGGCGGCGACAGCCTGGGCATGCCTGGGCGCCTGACACTCACATCCTCTCAAAACCGTTTATCACCCCATGAAAACAATGGGTTGGCATGTAAGGAGTTGCTCAGCCCAAACAGTGGCCATTCGAATGTTTCGTCGCAGGTGGCAGGTGGGCGCGAAACTTGGAGCACAACCCTCTACGGCCTTGACGATTTTCTGTGCCAAAGCCGGCTTTGTCTGGACAGGCGGTCCTAAAGCGACACTTTTTCATCTCTAGAGGTGGATGTTCAGCAGCCTTTTCAGGCTCCAGGTGCTAAAGTGCACTGGGATGCACTGAAACAAAGTGACCAACCAAAAAGTCCAGGGACAGTGAGGCTCAGTGAAAGCCCAGTGGCGCGACCAAATCCATCTCGCTTTGCTTCTGTTTCCGTTCATGTTGTGGTCTCTTCTCTTCCTTGGTGCAGATGGACAGGAGGGATGCACATGGGCTATCTATAGGTATTTGGTGCGGCAAGTTGTTCACAAGAGGTGTGACGTGTTCTTCGTTATTTTGCTGTGTTCTCTGGATCATCCATCAGCTCCTTATTGCGCCGAGAGTCTTTTTGCTTGTAGAAGCTGGAGACGTAGAAGGATTGCTTTTGGTCACTGCCTTCATCGTAGGTACCTGGAGGCCAGCTTCGCCAAAACGAAAGAGGCTAGTAGGTTAGACAGTTAGACTGAAATGCGGGACAGCTGCCTCCATAACTCAGCAAGCCCGTTCTGATTGCTGGTGCTATTCCCAAACACTCCACAGGACTGGCATCTTTACCCACATTGGAGGGGTTGGTTTCAGGGATCCATCCATGGAGTGGTCTGGGATTTCTTACCTGTTGCCGCTGTGTCAATGCCTTCAATCGATCTTTCGAGCCCCTGCCGCATGCGGCGCTACGACCGCTACGATGTTGTAATGTGTTGTGTAGGACCTTGCCAGAACGCAGAGCATCTGTTGTTGCACCAACCCCATCATTTCTAGACTCGCCTCATGTGTGGCAATTTCAAGAAAACCGAAATCTGGAGCAGCTCTTGTCAAAAGACATGGAACCTCCGCAAAAATTACTTTACTTCGAGTGATCCCCACCATGACATTTCAATCATTTGTCTTGATGCCATAGTGAGGAGCATGTTGCCATAGTCGTTAGTATTGTAGTTCTCGATGTTGCTTGTGGGTCCTCGGGTTGTGTGCTGTGGTTGTGTGCTGTGGTTGTGTGCTGTGTTGTGGTTGTGGTTGTGTTTGTGGTTGTGTGTTTGTGATTGTGTCTTTGTAGTTGTGTTTGTAGTTGTGTGTTTGTGATTGTGTTTGTGACTGTGGGTTTGTGATTGTGTTTGTGGTTGTGTGTTTGTGGTTGCGCGTTTGTGGTCGTGTGTTTGTGATTGTGTTTGTGGATTTTCTCTGGCAAACTATCTGGTTGAGGTCCAGCGGTGCACACTGCGATCGGATCCTTGCGGCTGAGGTCCAGCGGTGCACACTGCGATCGGATCCTTGCGGTTGAGGTCCAGGCGTGCACACTGCGATCGGATCCTTGCGGTTGAGGTCCAGGGGTGCACACTGCGATCCGGAGCTGGCCAGACAAGATCGGCGAAGCAGATTGGCGATGAAGATTGGCGAGGAAGGAAGCAAGGAGGAAGGAGGAAGGAGGAGGACGAGGAGGCCGCGGAGGCGGAGGCGGAGGAAGAACAACTGTGATAAAATCTAACAACCCTCACCTGGCAGGTGGGGAAATATAAAACTCATACCCCTCCATTTCTGGATTCTAGAGTGCTCTACTGTACGAGCATAGTCTATTTATATAATATGTTCTGGAAGTTGGGTGGTTGATTGTAAGCACTTTCAAACGAGTCAACCAACCAATGATAACTGTGGAATAGTTTTCCAAACTCGTAAGCCGGGTGTCCCCTAAAAGGAACCTAATTGATGGTTGCACCGCGCCTTCCCCAAAACCTGTCGAACAAAAGTAGGCCAGCTTGTGAGGCTTCTTGCAACAATCTGACTGGCAAGTTTTCGCCGTCCAAGTGATTTTTGGCCCTTGCCCTGGGGCACTAGCCTGAGCCTGACCACCCTTGAGAGGAACGAGGATTTGCTTTGGACATCCCCGAGCTGTTGCAGCTTGGGCTGTGCAGGGTCTTGGCAATCCTTGACTTTCGAGTTTCTCGGCAGAAAGGTGATCCTTGACTCTACTTCTGGATATTCGAACACCACCTGGTCACATGAGCGGTGTCAAAAACCGGTCTACGATCTGCTATACTCATGACTTGCTTCCGCCAAGTTGGAGTTTACAAGTTTGCTTCAACTGTTCATGAAAAGTTTTTGACGCTGACATGGCGATCTCAGCATCTACAGGCTCAGCTAGTACGATTTCAGTGTCAAGGGGCCGATGGTGGAAGGTCATTCCAGGAGGCTTGATCGCCCTCGGAGTAAGCAAAGGACCACACTTCAGGGCCTCACCCTTGCCAAAAGCTCCCCTCCCTACCTTTCGTGAAGCACTGGTGTCCTAGAGCAAATTTGACCGCATGATTTGCATCGAGCGCTTCTATCACTCAGAGGCCCCTAAATACGCAAAAACAAACAGAAAGAACATACCCCGCCTTTGTCCTTCTTCGAGCCTTTCCATCTCTCGCTGGCCTGTGGACGGGACGTCCGGAAGATTTAGTGGATCAACCCGACTGCAAAACTCAACGTGGCTTCCCTGTGTCTGCAGGAAATCTACACGAAAACGCACTCGGACCACTGAGGGCTGGAAAGCTGCTCACCGCCGTTTGGGCAGTTGGTGCTAGGGGAATCGCTCAGGTTCGTTAGCTTCTTACCAGACTCTTCTTCTCAGATCCTGGTTCTTCCAAAATTTCCAGCAGCATGCATATCTGTCTAACCTGAAGAAGAGCATCTCTTGTTGTCAATGACAAGCCCCGCCTCAGCCTTCCCTTTTCGTTCACCCTTCTCGCCACGGTCTCCCCCGTACTTGTTCCATCTCCGATCACCCTTGTCGTGGCTACTGTGTGGGTCAGCATCATACTGGGACGTCCGCTGGCCCTTATCATGCCTGCCATGTCTGTGCCAGTGGCCTGATGCGCTTGAGTGGCTGGGCCAGGGTTCATTGTACTGGTTCTCTTGCCACTGGCCATGGCACTGTTCTGACCACTGCTCTGACGGCTGTGCCGTGGAGGCCTGCGACCCTGGAAGCTGCAAAGGCTGCTGAGCAGCATGCGGCATCATCGCAAATGGAATAAACTGTTGCTGCTGCATCTGGGGCTGGGACTGCTGCATAGGGGCCACCATCTGAGACATCCACTGTGCGCCAGCATGTGGGGGGTACAGCATTGGAAACCATTGCTGCATTGGATCGCCATGGCCATACTGGCCATACATGGCGTGGCGCAAGCGTCGAGGCAACTCTCAATTGCTGGATGCCAATATGGAGGCTGTTTTCAACCTAAGCGTTAGGCTCAACATCTTCTACTGAGCCAATCAAATCAGACTTTGACTTGGACAAGAATGCTTATCCTTCTATCAGCGAGCTGAACAAATTATTCCACACACACGCATATATATATATATATACACATATACATACATATTGATGTGTGATGATTTGCGCCTAGATGTTGCACTAGCTTTTCTCAGAAGGTGTGCAACTTCCAATGTAGCATGCAGGGCAACCTAGATCCTCAGAGCTTGTGGCAAATCTGGCGCACCAAAAAGGCGCAGGCTTTCTCTGCTCATCTCACGCATGTCTAAAGTCTGAAGCCTAAAGCAACGGCAAACAGGACTGGAGGGGAGGAAGTGATTGCAAGCAAACTCCAGACAGCACCACAGTGCCAGGCAAAACCCCAAGTTGCACAAACGCAGTGTCGCGCTGCAAATGCAATATTACTAATAGATACTAATAGGAGGGGCCATCGCTACTGAAAACACAAACACACAAAACCTCCAAGCAAGCGGGTTGTGGAAAATGAGCCACTTTCTCTACCAAAGTGGGTGCTAACCATCTTGACTTGGGGGGTTTTGCAATCGCAGCTCCCGCTTGGGCGCGCTGTCTTGTTTTTGCATCGACGGAACGTCCCAAGCTTGGACTTCTCAAATTGGCATATGCTGAGCACGGGCGTGTCGCCAGTGGGTGTTTGGGTATCAAACAGGGTGATCTCACAAAACGGAGCGATCACTGAAGGTATGGGGTGGCTTTGGGCTCACCAAGACATGGTTCTGAGATCGAGATGTTCTGATAAACCATATGGACCATAACCAAAAGAACATGTCGGCCAGGGTGCCCTCTTGCAGGTTTTGACTGTGCATCATCTTTGATGAACTCGACCGGTGCTTTTGCATCTGCGAACTCCACCAAGGCCCATGTCAGCGTTGGTGGAATGGAATTCTCTGGAGACATGACTATGCTTTTGTATCTGTTGCCCCACTGACTCATTTGGCTCATAGTTTCTTGAGGGAATCCAGGAATGGATGATTGGATTCCGAGCTATCGGCATTTGCTCATCATCCTCCGGAGGGCCACCAGGTGCTTGTTCAATGACATGGCTGCACCCCGACGCGTGCACCGTGCACGACGCGTCGCTTGAGAGATCGAGCGGCCCACGAGAGGGCGAGCACACGGAGCCTTCCTACCGGCCCTTTGGCCAGAAGAAGCGTCCTCTTGCAGGGTCAAGATGTCCAATCCGACCTTCTCGCAAGCAATGGACCAAGCATGGAAGCGAAAATACACTTGGTATCACTGTCCTTGGTGGGTGCAGTTTGTCTTTTTGACCCCGCAGCGTCCTGGAACTAAAGGCTGAGTCCCTGGCGACTGTGCTGTGCTCATGGAAAAAAATAAAACCTCTTGATGAGCCAGTTTGAGTAAAGAGCAATGGACATGGTGCTTTAAATCATCGAAGACGGGCTCAACCACCCCTCGACTCAACACCTCAGCACGTCTGTTTTCTCAGGGATCAAGCCAGGCAGATCGGCCAAGCCTAGAAAGATCGGTCAGGCGAACGCCGCCGATAAACCTCGGGGCTGGGCATGTCCTGCAGAAAGCACCACCCAGGGATGCCGTGTGCATGAGAACCCCCCGAGCACAAGCTCAATGGGCTCAATGAGCTCAGCTTGTGCAGCAAAGCGTGTGCGGGCACTTCGCCCAAGCTGACCCTCAAGCCATCTTTTCATATATGGGGGGGTTTGCCAATGCATCTGGGAAGTACGAATCAAAGGACTCCAAATCAATCTGAATCCCCCATCTCAAGATGTCTCATGTTCCAGGGACATGGGCGCTGCCCTCTGCTGCTGCTGCAGCCCTCTGTGAGCTCCTCAGCTCGGTCAGGCTGCTGGGCGGGGCTCCGCCTTAGGGCCTCGGCATCGTCGGGCCGCGAGGGAACTGTTCGTTCGTTCGAAGCGTTCGGATCGCTCGGATGCTGGATGTGGGTTGGGTCATGTTGGGTCGATTCCCCTTAGTTTTTACCAGGGCACAGTTGGATGATGGTTCAGTTACAGGCCTGGGTCCCAAAGAGTGATCTTGTTGACCGACTGCTGCAGGTCACTTCGGACACCCCAATTGAATCCAATTTCATGGAGGGGTCGTTGATCCTGTGATCCCATGACCCTGAAGGCACGACATGGAAGAAAGCTCCTTGCAGCAAGAACCGCACACATGCAAACAATGTATGTCGAGGGAAGGGATTTGAAGTACACACCTGATATAGCCTCTAAGAGGTTGTTTACGGACACCTCTTGGAAGGTCCTGGTCTACTGGATGGAGTCCAAGAATCTATTGCAACGGGATCCGCCCCACCTCGTGAAGAAGAGATCTGCTGGCTGGTCTGGCCCAAAGCAGCCTGGTGCAAGCAAACAAGTCCAGCAAAGTTAAGCCAAAAGGGCACTGGGGCAGCTTGGTCTTTTGGGTTTTTGGCAGTTGTTCCCTGCAAGTCTATGGTTCACTCCACTGCTGGCAGAAGTCGTCCTTGCCAAGGTCAATAGCCTGTCGTTCGTTTGGGTGGAAGAGTGGCGCTGCAACAAACTTCCACCCCAGCAAAGGGCCTCAGCACCCTACTTGTAAACTTACCAAGGTTCCAATGCGTCTAGTCTAGTATTGATGAACGCTCCCCCCCACCAAGAAAGTTTCAAACAAACGATCGAAACGTGCTCGCCGGACCCTTTTCAAGCGCGCCTCCAACTCCTTATAGGCATTGCGCTGCACGGTCTGAGTGTTCTGCAACCTGTCCCGGTTCTCGCGGAGCGGGGCTGGGCGTTCCAAGGGATGCGAGGTGATCATGAAACTGGAAGTGACATCGGTCGTCTTTCTCCTTAGATCAAGGTGCCAGGGGTCCAAAGGAGGGGATCTCTTTCTAACGACCGAGTGGGTGGCCTCGAACTACATGGGGTGGAACTACAGGTGCCCATCCAAGAAGCTGTATCTCTCATTGGGGCCTGAACCGAAGCAAGACTGAACAAGAGTGGTGGGCACACGCCATCCTCGCAACCATACGAAACAATCGTCACAGCATCTCGAGGTCGTTCTGACTGCTTCTCTCTCACCTCTGAATGAGCTCCATCTCTTCCTTCTCCATCTTGGCCACCAATGCATCGGTGCCTAAGAACGCAAGAAAAGCTCGGCACACGGCAACTGGCGCATGTCTCAATCCTGATGCACCATGGCTGGCAGTACAAATCCTCCCCCTTAAATAGACTCACCTGGCTGCTATGCACGGCAAGCACTAGACTTATGGCACTACTTATGGCTCTTTGATCCTTCGCAGTGCATCAGTTGTCACAAATGAGCAACTTCGGGGATGCATTGGACAACTAGATTGCCGGACCTGCTCCTCTTGGTATCTCTCCGACCTATCCAATGAGTCTCCACCCGCTTGGGTTCCATTTTCCTCTCATGATAGGAGTCTAAAGGATCTAAAAGCCTACCCCTAGCTGGCAAACCTTCCCTTTCTTTCACGCGCCCACCTCTTGGCACTTTAGGGGGGCTCAAGGGGGAGTCATTTCCATGCATGTCCCCTCACCAGCCGGCCCATTGGGTTCCAACGTGCACGCAGCATCTCCTCTTGTGCCGCACGCGCCTGCGACGCTAGCAGCTCCGTGGATTGAATGATCTTCAACTTATGGGTAGGGAGATCCAACATGTTCCAACATCCGGCCACCTGCAATGACCGATCAAATCCAGCACTTCTTCTGTGCTCCTTCGCGCCCACCTCATAGTCTTCGCGATACTTCTCCAGCTGCGCCATGCGCTCCTCCTCCATCCTGCGCTTGGCCTGACGCAGACCATGGTGAAGATGGTGCAGGGTAGGTGAACGCATCACCCTCCAACGTAAGCGTGGTGCTAGGCTACTGAACACCCCCTGCAGAAGGTTGATGGTTTTTGCGGCTGCAAGTCAGCCAAAAGGGAGCATTTGGGAGCCAAACGATTCGATGTTCCAGATTTTTGTACTCTTGACTCTTGACAACCCACAAACAATGCTGCAGGGAAGTACCAGCCTCCACCCAAGAATAGGTAAAACGGATCATTGACCCGGATCATAGACAGACTGACACGTATTGATTGAGGGGAGATCTTTGAACCCAAATTTCGGACCCACCCAAATTTCCAAGCGCCAGCAACTCGCCTCATCTTTCCTCTGCTTCAAATACGACGACCTCATGTTTCCAATGTGGCGTCACGTGGCGTCACCGTGTTGGAATGGACTCGTAGGACATGACGACATCGGCGGCCCCGCTCCCGATCCCCAAAACGGGTTTCCGGGCCGTTCCAGATTGGCCTGACGCTCCGCCTTGGGAAGATCCATCCGAAAGACCAATGGGGTTGGTATGGGCGGTGTGGGCTGCAGTGTTGGGTGTGGGAAATTGATGGGTTCCTGCACTCAAAGCGGTAAACTTCAAGCCCTCAGAGAACAGTTGGGACTTAATAGGCACTGTTTGGACAATTTTTTAGCTAACAGTACAGGGTTTCAAAGCCAGGAGTTGGGAGTTACACATGACAGCAGTTGTGTCCCTCAAAGGCTTACCGATTTTCTGGGGGCGGCATTGTCCAATTGTCCATGTGAATCTTCAGGGAGAGATTCACTTGCATCTCTTGTTACAAAAAAGGAAGTGTGATCACCAAAACGACCAAAACTCTCCAGGAACGGATGAAACAAGCATCCCAGCATCCTGACGCAAATCCCATGGAGTCTCAGTGAACTGGAAGGAAAACACATGAGCAAGCTGGTCCCCCAAAAGTTTGGCTTCTTCCATCTTCTTCCGCTCAATTGAAGGTCTTACATAGTGCTCACGAGGTATTGACCATGGAGTCCAAAAAGCCAGCTATCCGACGTCTCCCGACGAGCGCCCCCGTTCAGCTTGCAGCAAGAGTTCAGGGCGCCCCCACCGCCTCACGCTCCTGGCGCATGGGACAATGGAGACGTCCAAATGGAGTTGCGTTGATGTTTTTGTAAATCTGATCCTTTGTTCAATCCTTAATCCTTAAGGGCATACGTGCCATCATCACACCGGATGAATCTGGGTCATTGGACAGGAATTCAACATGATGGTCTACATCTCTTGATTGATTGGAACTCCTTCCAGCCAAAAAACACAAATGACATATACCAGGACCCTCCAAGGGGTGCCCAATGGAAGCCTATAGGTAGTGTGGGGTAGTTCACTGGACGAGTTCCAAGTGGCTGCAGGACTTTATCCCACGAACTTCGGATCACCAAAGCCACTCTTTGGAGCGGCGGTGAGCTCTCCACCATGAGCTGTGGAAATACGTTTTGTGGCTTGATATGGAGTCAGGAATGCTCAGCCGCCCTTTAGATGCTCGCCTATATGGCTTGGGGCTAACTACCTTGATGCCCCGTGAAACCCCAAGAAGGAAGGGAAGTTCCGTGAGGTCCTGCCGATGTACAAGCAAGGCAACCATGCGAAACCAGGTTCAATGTTCGGGTGATTCTGCCACCGTCTCATTCGCCTTCACCCCCTCGGCATGGTCCAGCTCTTTTCGCCGCAAAAAACCGTCGAGAGCCAAGCAGGGTTTCAATGGCATGCCTCACCTTCTTTTGCAACAGCATGTGCTGGGACTGCTGCTTCGTGCTCTGAGCGTTCACATGCCTCGTGCGGGGACGCTTGAGGCGGAGGTGACACCATGAATGGCTGGAAGAAAGGCAAAAGCTCCACTCCGCCCCAAAAAGAAGGGTAAAGAATTGGCGAAAAAAGAGCTCCACAAAGACTAAGCAATGCAGCAAGTCTTCTAGGATATCTCATTTCTTCATCATTCTTCACTCAGGGCTTTTGGTATGCTACCTGGCATGTCAGAAGTGTCCCATCCACCCAAAAAATCTAGCAAGGGACTAATAGGATAAAACCCGACGACGATGCCCTTGTGAACAAGCAGTCGGGAGTTCTGGGGCAAATACATGTCACTTCGAATAGCTGCATTCAGACTGGGCACCACAAACCCATCCAAGACATTCTACAAATCGATCTCTTTCACTTGAAGGCTATCAAAACCCCAAAGGGTGACCCTCACCGCAGTTTCGGGGCGAGTTGGCGACCTTCATGAGATCTTCCCCGGTGTGTGTGTGTGTGTGTGTCTTTCTCCCCAAGGGACATGAAGATCATGCCTCGTCTTCCCCATGGTTCTGAGGCGCTTCGAACCGCGGGTCCAATGGTTTATGGGTCAGTCCTTCTTTATGCGTGTCCTCCTTTTTTAAAGGTTCAACTTTCAGGGTCATGAGCCGGGCTTCATGGATCACACTAACCCCCCAAAAATATAAACTTCGTGGCGGACTGCTTGGCCGCTTGTCGGATGGTAGGACCGATAGGGGTGCATCAACCATGCCAACCTAGGACACTTCATCCGCCCTCTCGGAGCCCTCCGTCTTCGCCCCGACCAACCGTGCTGAGCCCTCGTGCTTTTGCTCCATCAGCCCATGACGTGTCTGCTCGCGAACTGCCTTGGCCTGCCGTCGCTGGCCCTAAGAGGAAAGGCTATGACGGTCCTGGGAAGTCGTTGTGGGTGGAGAGTGCCCCATGTTAAGCACAAGACAAGAGGAGCAGCCCTCCAAACCTGAAAGCCGCATTCTTCTTCACATACACAAGCACCTGTGAAGTAAGCTCATGAGAAGTAGGAAAACATATGGGTCTCGAGGTGCTATCGATCCATTCCATCCTGTCAAAGGGGAGGAAGTTCATGCTTGACATGATTTTTTCAAAACTGTGACGGACTGGGACCATCACCCATTTACGCTTTGAAGTGAGTGAAGTCTTTTGAGAGACTCTTTGAGTGCATGTTTCGCACTCTTGTGAAAGTTGCAGGATCGCAGAAACGAGTCTTAGAGCTATGCGGCTATGCGGTTTTCCCCACACCACCCTGAAAGTGATGAACACATAATTACAGTAGATGATTTCAAGACATAATGAAGACATGACGACTATAGTTGCCACGTACCTGGGAGGTCTGCTTTAACACCCTCACTTCACCTTCCATGATGGCGTCTCCACGGCGCAATCTGCACTTCGCACCTTCTCCCTCTGCTGTGAGTTCTGTGCCTCAGGGTGTCTGGGTTCGGAAGAAACTTGGTTGATGAAGCAACTCTTTCAAGAGTTGGTAGGGACGGATGGGTCTGCACCCTGCCAGAGTTGGCATGGTACATCATGGTACAGATGTTCTCCTTTAGCACTTAGGCTTGATGAAGACTTTCCGGCACCTTTCGATCAGATTTTCAAGCGTTACATTTCACAGTCCCACCAGGAGACAAAACACAGGACAGGCCTCCTCACCCACCTGCCTGGAGCTAGCCTTTTGGTGGAAAGGACGTCTGCGTTCATTTAGTGGTCAAATATTCAGCCCTGTTTGGCTGACTCTCGTTGTCCCGATTTAGTCGGCAGCCCGGAGAACTTCCAGGGGCAACCACAACCGAAAAAAACCCGACAAATTTTTTCGACTCGGCCGCCTGAGCGGTACGGATGGACTCCCACTTCTGCTTGTAGAACTGCTCCTGACCAACAGCGGCCACCCTTTGGAAGGGGCCAGCTTGGAAAATCTCTGAATCTCGGGCAAGCCGGGTGCCTAAACTAAATATATTCTTCGGTGAGAATCTGGCTGTTGCTAGGGGGACAAATCTGATTCTATAGGTGCTATAGGCGCGTCCGCCGGCTATTAGCCACGTTGCCCGAGAGGTGGGGTTGGTGGTGAACATGAAGTCGAAGAGCAAGATTCTGCGGATCAATTCGCCCCACACATCGAGTGGGGGCGCACTCACGGCTTGGCAGCAGGAGTCAAACAGGTCAGCTGTGGAATCCGGGCAGAACTCCGTCCTTGGCCGAGAACTTCTGCTCATTCTGCTCCCGGAGCTTCACGATCTCGGCGGCGCGCTTCTTCGTCCTCGGTGCGCGGCGGGTGGAGTTGGGGGGGGGCTGGGAGGACTAGGGAGTCCGCAGTGAGTGAGTGTGGAAAGAAACGTTCGGTGGGATGTAGTGGGGAAGTGAGTTGGACGTGCTGTTGATGAAGTGGGGAACGACATGAAACATGAATGACATGTTGTTTCCTGCAAGATCCTTTTGTGGTGCTCTTCGGGGACTTGTAAATTGTAAGGTGGCCCTTGAACATGGGATTGGAGTGCTCATAAACTCACGGTGGGTCACATGGGCACAACTGGTGTTGGACAAGGTGGGCCAAGCACACGTTCTCATCTTACTCATCGATCAACTTGTTTATTACATAATCCTATGTAGTCAAACCCACTATCCGGTCCAAACCATCAAATATTGCACATGCCCTACTGTGGTCCAACCCTCAACCACCGACCTCTTGTCCTCAACAGATCGACAGGTCGGGGAACGAAGGCTTCGCTTAAGTTCCCGGCTCTTCGATCTTCTTCCAAGCCTGGCTGGTGACATGTGCAACCGGACAACCAGGTGACATCAATGTTCGCAAACACAAATTAAGGAACGATATCAAACGCAGCTAAGAGCATGGGTTGAACATAGTTGAACAATATACCCCGATGAAACTGATGGCCGGTCTATGCATGGTCTCTGTCATTGTAGCCTCATCTACGGCCACAAAAAGAATTCGTTCGACCCTCAAAAAACAGCCGGAGAGAAGGACAGCAACCAATATTTTCGGCCCATGGAAAATATCGCACTGATTTGTCAATCGTAACATTGAACTTTCCTTGCCCTGCATACCGTTTACGCATTGAGGGATTGGAGCACGTTGACGAGTAAACGTGACTTTGCAAAGCTGTGTCTTTTCAAAACTGAAGCGCAAAATATTTCAAAATCATCTCTGCGGCCACCAAATCCAGAAAAAAAATATTTAGCATCCAAACAGTGGTGGAGGGCAACAATAAATTAAGCAAGTGGGTCTTCCCGAAACTATTCTGCAGGTCCGAACCGCTGCAACAAACCTTGAGACTCAGTGACCGGCAGCCGCCATGCCCAGTGGGCCTTCTCTTCCTCTTGTTTCAACAAAGCAATGCGGTTCGCCAAGAGTTGGGCATCCAGTTCTGCCTCAGGAGATGTTACTGCGGGCGAATGCGGAGGATCTTGGTACAAACAACAAGGCTAAGTGGATGTAGGCCGTCAACACCAAACACTGTAGCCATGACACATGGGAGGTCACCAGAATGTTCGATTATGAATTGCAACCTGCTGAAGAAAAACGCCAGCGCCTTGTCTGTGGAGAACATCGTCAACTCAACAAACAGTCCACTCCAATTCTTTTTTGCACGTTGTTTTGGCGCCCAATGCTTGGAGGCAATTAGATAAAAAACACATATCCAGCTCCGAAACTCCACGCCACGCGTAACACACCACAGCCTCATCAAGCACAGGGCTCATCAACCAAAACAATTAATTAAGACACACACACACACGTTCACACACCTATTCCTAACCTACCTAGCCTGTATCCTCCTAATCGCTACCCCGGTCCTAGTTCCTATCCTTCCTGTCCCTCACCGGTGCTCTGGGTCTGCCCAACTCGCTTACGACCTTCACGGGCCGCGGTCAGGTTCGCCTGGCCCTGGGCGTGAATGATGGTGCCGTCTTCTTGACGGCTGAAGAACCGAAGGTGTGTGTGTCCCCGTTTGGAACTCAGATGTCATGATATATTCTTTAAAATCAAAGCGTCCAACGAATTGCTTGCCAACTGTTGATTTTCAGCATGTCCAAACTATTGACAGTACATCTGTCTGTCCATTGTCTGGTGTTTTTCCCGTCCAGCATGGCATCAACTACAGGCATGAACATGTGATTTGATCCAATTTGTGGAACGGGCTCTCCAAACTCCTAAGTCACAAGTACACAGGCTGAGCGTAAAGTTTGAAACAAAATCCATGCACCATCATGCACCAACAATTAGATTTTTTGGTCACTGTGACTATCGCCTTCTGTTTGGTCTTTTCAACTGGTTCTATTTCTTCTGCCGGCCACAGCCACCATCCGGTCCCGGTGCCTGCATGACGCTTGTGCCTTCCTGCCGCCACGCAGTGGGTCCCAACGTTCCCAAAAACCATCCCGGAAAATCTTTGCTCTTCGAAGCTGGCCTCACCCAGTACGAAAGCAACCTGTACACGGACCTCCCCGTCTCTATGAATTAATTATACGATTTTGTGAGTGGGGCCAGTATTTAAATATATCTAACGTTCGAAACCGTAGTTGGTATCCGTTTACGATTAAACGCCCCAACTCCAACAACATCTGCATCACCGGTGTGCCGGTTGATTGGCATCATGGATGTGGTGTGCTGGGTCCCCCCGAAAAAAACACACATAAAAATATCAAACATAACATAATGGAAAAGAACGAACCTTCTAACAACTTGGCTCCAAATCATAACGTATTCATCCCAAATCATAACGTAGTACCCCATCTCATCTCCAGATGGTGATTGAGTGTGTTGGATGTCCATCGTGTTGCTCTTTCGTCGGCCGGAGAATCTCAAGACCCCGCTCCGGTGGAGGGACGTCTGCCATGGTCGTTTTCGCACCTGGAACCATTGGAGCGGTGGCGCAGAAAGGCACAGGTTTGAACGACAAGTGAAACACAGGTGTGTGCATGGGGTCCACACAGGCATATGCTCCATTTCAATGAAAACGGTTCTCATGGAACATGCGGTCTCTCTGCAAAACCAGCTGTGGGATCTCTGCAGGATCGTCCCCAAAATGGCAAACCATACAGAACAACCCACTGTTTAATTACAAGTCGGCAAAGACCCGGGGCCTTGGCGATTTAACATATTCGTCATTCGTCATTTAAACACTCTTCCCGTGAACGTTGGCATCCGAAACAATGGAACGTTTGGCTTTATATACATACAAAATGCCAGCCCAAAAAACAGGTCGCTTTACAGTTAGTTACAAGCAAGTCTAACATGCCTTGAAAATGGAAACGAGGGTCCATCCCTACCATCTCGCGCGCCCATTTGCAGGCAAGTCACTTGCAGTCCGCTGTTTCCAGCGGCCCGATTTGTCCGGTCCGGGCCAAAACAGCTGACATTCTTATGTTGACACCATCCAGTAGCTTGTGCAATCGTTGCAAGACATTGGTGTCAAGGTTTGCTGCGCGCACAAAAATTTGGGAGTTGAAAACATGCTCATGTTTTGTGGCCTGTGGTGCAGTGCCAACATGGTGAACAAGGACGCACGTGATTCAAAAACATCATTGTTACAAACTGTTTTTTGAAACACCTTGCGAACGCGAGTGGTGCCACAGCAGTTGGCACCAGTTCACACCAACGACACCGTCTACAAGGAAAGGGCGCTCCACGCGGCTTACGCCAACGACATTCCAGCACCGCGGTGCCGCCAGTAACAAACAAAACCTGGCTATCATCTTGCAAATTCCAAGGCAGGCATTGCATAGCTCGGTTGCTCTTTGGATTTCGTGTTGTAATAGTTGCCTTTTTCTTGTGTCCCGTCGCACATGTCATTAAGACGGAAAACAAGCAACCAGCAACCATTGGTATGATATACGGGTGCCGCCGTATGCCGCCATGCTTGTTGTCGCTCGCCCAGAAGTCATACCTTGGTGCCTTCCCCGATGTCACTACGGATACTACGGGGAAGATAATTTTTCTAGGTGCATCATGTTTATACATATGTATGTTCAGTGGTGCAGTGGTGCACAAGCGGGTGAAACATTCATGGCATTTCCGTTGCCATGCCGTGCGCGGTGGGGGTTTACCACATATTTGAGGATTTGAACCGTGAAAGGTTCTGTTGCGGACCAGACCGCCCTGCAACAAAACACAGTGAACATACTGCCACAAACACTGTGCTGTCCCCATGGGCGATACAACTCTAGGCTGCACAATGTTGCGCAGAAACTGTATGGGCCGGCGCGGGCGGGCTCGGCCGCAGGCCCGGCAAGACTTATGTAATGATACACGCTCAATTGATTTGTTTACATTGCGTTTGTTGATCGGGCATGCAACGTGTGACGCCCCAGACCACCTCCACAGGGGCTTCTTGTAGCGCGACAGGCGCGGCCAACATGCAGTGACCAATTAAATTGAAAAACCGGTTTCACGCAGCATGCGTGTGTTTTGATCTGGGCCGCAGGGACCGAAATCAAATATGGCATTCCCGGTGGTTGGGCCAGGCTTGTGGGTTGTCCAACAAAATCAACGTTCAACCTCCTTGACATGCAAAGCAGTCCACGGAGCCCCGTCCTTTGGTAGCAAGGCTACGAAAGCTGAACTCACATGGACGGACCTTGGCAAGATGATCGCATCCCCAATTTCAGATAAAATCAAATTATTTTATGTTTGTTTGGCAATTTTTTTCTGTTTCCAGTGGTCCACGCCCTGACACCACAATTCACAAAATTTTCCGGCATGTATTGAAACATTATGTCTTTTTTTTCGGGCATATCTTTTGTTATTTTTGTAATTTTCAGGCACTGTTTCTGGCATATCTGCTGTCATTATTTCCGGCATATGTTTTATGTCTTTTGTTTTTTTGGACAAAACTTTCATCCGCAAGACACTCTCCCGCACGGGCTGCGGACACCGCCGGACACCATGCGCAGAGCCACTCCGGGGCCGTAGGGACAAGCGAATTTTTTCCTGCATTGTTTCGGGCGTCATTTCTGATATTCATTCTGGCATATCTGTTTACAATGTTTCCGATATTATTTCTGGCATTTTTTGCATATCGTCTGACATTTTTCTGGCATCCTTTGTGGCAGCGTTCTGCCTGGCAATGCCTGGCACACCTCCTGGCTCGCAATGGAGGTACGGCAGGAAACACTGCCACCTGACAGAGGAGGAGGGGCGGAGATGGACCCGGAACTGAAATCGTCTGGCCTGTTCGACTGAAATGCTGGAGGTCAATCGCAGCAGGCAAAAAACAACCCTTCCTCTTCCTCCTCCTCGGTCCCCACATCCTGTTCCGAAGTCACCTGCAAGAGCTGCATCGCTGCTCGCTTGTTGCTCATTAGAGTCTCGCAGATCTCCCGGCAGGCCAATTTATCCCGACGTGACTTGGCTGGTCCAATGTCAAAAAAATGGACTTGGTGCGTCCAAATCATAAATGGTCATAAATAGTCTGTTTGACATGATTGAAACTCAGTGTTTGGGCAAAACCATTCCTGCCTTCCTTCCTTCTTTCTTACGTTCCTTCCTTCTTTCCTTCGTCCACACTAGGTAACACAAAGGCTACGGCAATATTATTTGTGCTTGCCGGTTATTGTTTGGAAGTTGACAACGCAAAAAATGATAGCCGGCTTTTGTCCGGAATTGTTTTCTATCGAAGAGTCTTGCTAGCTAGGATAAAGGATGCACAATGTATACCAGATGGTGTGTTGGCGTGCCAGCTGCCTCTCTATAGAACGGGTTGTGCAACCTACATATGCACTGCTTGTCGGAGAAACGTTGAAAATATGTATTGACAGAGTACTTGTTCTGGCAGCAAACCTTTCTTCGGCTTCCAACACATCAAATATCTAAATTTAGACCGGGACATGTTTTAGGCTGTGATGGGTTGTGTGTGGCCTGTGTTCTGACGTCCTTTTTGGTGTGTTCTGACATTGTTCCGGTCTGGCATGTGATGTGACATATGGACCAGCTTGGGTCCTGGAGTGCCCACTGAGATCTGGAACTCGCAGTTGGGGCCCAGGAGTGCCCACTGCGATCTGGAGCGTGCAGTTGGGGTTCAGGATGCAATTGGGCTCCGTAGTGCCCACTGGAATCAGGAGCTTGCAGTTGGGTTCCGGTAGTGCCCACTGGAATCTGGTGCTTGCTGTTGGGGCGCAGTAGTGCCCACTGCGATCTGGAGCTTGCTGTCGGGGCCCGGTAGTGCCCACTCAGATCTGGAGCTTGCAGTTGGGGTCCGGTAGTGCCCACTGGGATCTGGTGCTTGCTGTTGGGGCCCAGTAGTGCCCACTGGGATCTGGTGCTTGCTGTTGGGGCCCAGTAGTGCCCACTGGGATCTGGAGCTTGCAGTTGGGGTCCGGTAGTGCCCACTGGGATCTGGTGTTTGCAGTAATGCCAACTGCGATCTTGCTGTGGAGGCGCTGCGATGTGGAGCTGGCAGTTGCGGAACTGAAAGGAGAGGACGAGGAGACAAACACAAACAGAAAGGATGAGGCTGGATCCTCTATATGTTAACAACCCTCTCCTGACACTTGGGGAACAATCGATTCAATTATATAGGCGTCGACAACAATTTGAGTTGCTGAGCAATGCTTGGCACAACCAGTGAAACATGTTATATGTTCACCTGATGTGACAACAAAGGCTTACCAAATATCAAGCAGTCACGAAGCAAATGGCACGGCGCCTCTGCATGATGAACTATGTTTATGACATTTACAGTTTACAACGTTAATTGCAACAGACCTATCAACTTGAAAGCACACCTGTTCGCTATGGTTGGCAATCACACACAAATGCGTATACGTCGTGGCAACGTCCAAAGTTCTGAGGTTGGCAACGTGGCAACCGATTGTAACGTATGCGCTGCTGCTGGAATTGAAATTGGATGGAAAAACGGAAAACCAGTTGAACACAACAAGCTGCGAGAGAAAGCTTTCGACAGTTCAATGCACATGACTGTTGCTTTGTTTAACGATGTGGCCCTTCAATGCTCCGAAAACCTGGGATTCCAAAAACAATTGTTTTGATGGTCTTTGCCAAACGACCATTGTTTTACTAAGGACTCTAGACTACAACACCAGGTCAACAATTCTCTTAATTCATGTTCTTTGAAGGCGCTTTGGGTGCTGTCGCTCACCGGAAAAATCCTTCTGGAATTGGCGTGCCTAGGAAGAACGGTTGACTGAAATACAGCAGACGTTTTAAACCAGCATCCCGCATCTGGCAGGTTTATAGGATCTCTTCCAACAGAAGGCTTTCATCAACAGTGGCTGGCTCCCCTGCCAGCTCACACAGCTCACGGAAAGGATAGTTTCTTCACTGGAGAAACTTGACGGGGAGCTTGTGTGTTGGTTGTGCCTTTGATGTATGATAGTCTGTTTCATCACAAGTTGTTACAGTTTTTAGTGGTAACTCTCACGTCCAAACAACATCAAACAACCAGGTTGTCACACTTTAAACATCTGCTGACGAGTGCTACCGATTCCTGTTGCCATGTTCGTCGTGCTTTCGTGCTTGCGTTTTCACATGTTTTCACTGCTCTTGCGCTTCACCGTCAGGGGGGGAAGTGGCTCATCCATGGCGGGCCCCGTTCGTAGCGTCCTTGCTCCTAGTAAAGGCCAGGAGCCCCGTTCGTAGCGTCCTTGCTCGAAAAACAAGCGATGCCCTTTGCTAGTAGTAGCAGTAGCGTACTTGTATAACCCCTGCAGTCTGTTTCCCCCCTTCGCCTAATTCCGTCGTCGACGTCGAAGAACCGGGGGATCGCGGGAGCGCGCTGAGTCACCGGGGTGCTGTGGGTGGCGGCATCATGGAGGCCGCAGGGCAGTGGAAACGAACAGCGGAGCTGGGTCAAGCACTCATTGGGTGGGAAATTGCGATCAACCGACCACCTGTGGCCATCTAAACAACTTGGATTGGACATCCAAAAAAGACAAGTGTCAACGAATTGCAATGAAGCACTGCACAAAGCCCAGAAATCCAAGCACTGCACTGTCACAGGGTTTTTTTCCACGACCTCCTTCTGGAAGTGAAGATCGATCCGTTCCCCCGTGGGAGGAGGAACTCCGTTCAGAGGAAAGGGGGAGGAGGAAGTCTCATATGGGCGAGTTAGTCGTAAAACGATCCAAGTCGTCTGAGCCACAGCCACAAAACGATGCAAGTCGTCCAGAGTCCCCAGGAGTCTGGAGTTGGGAGTGTCCCATCCAGGTGCCATGTGACTGGGGGCAAGCCCCCAAAACGCGCCCAGTTCGGCACCTAACTCCATGCGACTCCTGGTGATGAGCTTCATTGGATCTGCACCGAGCATATACGGCGCTATAGAGAACGTACGCCGGCACTCCGCAGACCGGTCCCGGGAACATCCGAGCTTCGAACCTCCGGCGCTGTAACGAAACCAGTGACGTCTTCACCTTCACGCCAAGCTCGCTTTGGAACGAGACTGACATGCTTGAACGAGACATGCGCTTCACTCCTTCCGAGGATATTAATTACTGCGCGTCTTAAAAAAAAAAAAAAAACGTCCCCTTTTGCACCGCGTCACTTCACCTACACCTCCAGTATCCGAACCCAAGGGTTGGGGTGCTTGCATCCATGTAATCTGTTCCTATTGTCTTGGCTGCATCGAAATGCTTCGTTCGTCCACGTCGTGCGTCTTCCGTCGCAGCAAGGTAGCGAGGAGGGCGGTGTGTAGCGATATATGTCGCGATGTTGGTCATGGACAGGTGGAATGACATGACATGTGAGATTGACGCGTGGATCTGACCTCAAGATTCCCCACTGCAAGGAAAAGGCCAGCAATAACTAACTCGCAGCTGGAACAACGGCTGACAGCTATACACACCACGCCCAAGCAAACGTCGCGCCAGAAGAGGTTCGAAAACGTCGGTCGGTATATGGAGGTGGGGATAGGGAGACGTTGGGTGTTCGGTTTTGAAGGAGGCGGTGCCTGGATTGCAAAGACCACGAGATGGGAAAGGGCAAGGATGTCGGGCCGCTTGAAACGCCGCAACGTCGTGCGTGGCAGGGCTGTCTGTCGTGCAAGTGGTCAGTTCCCTTGGAGCATTCTGAGAAGCGGAAACATCCAGGCCAAAGCAAAGCTGCGGAATGCGAGTTGCCCAACCTTTTCGACGCATGCCTTGTTTCCTCCTTCCTGTTCCCTTCCTCCTTCCCTTTGTCCTGGCCGTGTGGAACGGGGGCCCACTCCGCACGGCCAGTCCACGGCTTGCTCGGTGCGCAGGTCGTCCGCCCAGGTCGTCGTCCGAAGAGTGACGCACCGCACCGGTCGTGCCGGGTCGGTTGGGGTTCGGATCGCGGCGGGCGTCGCTGCGGGCATTTGGGGCAACCGCTTCGCTCCCCTTTTTTCTGGCAATCAATCACGCGCAGTGTGAGTGAGAAGCAAGCCAGTGGTAGAATCTGCACCTCTTTGTGGCCGAAGACACTAGGAAGTTTGTTGGGAAACATCAAGAGGTCTATCTACTATTACTAAGATCTACCAAGGAGATCTTGGAAACTTCAACAACTCTCCGCATCCATTGCTTGAACATAAAACTGAACCAACTTCAATACATACTTCAACAATTCTCTACTTGGTTGACAATGAACACAACGTGAATTCACAGCATTCAAAGACCGGTCCTGTTCAACATGTCCACCTCCTCATCTCTATCAAAGCTATTGTTCTATAGTTCGTTCTATACGTTAAAGCATGGTTAAGCACGTTGAGCTTCTCCTTTGGCCGGTCCTACCACGTGGCAACTCCCCCTCAACAATCTTGGACTCGTGGCCACAAACTTTGTGCCACCAGTCTGCATGGAGCCAGTCTGCATCTGGCTCTGCATCTCCGCCTGTCGGATCAGAAAAAGATACGACTTGCCCATGTGAGCTTCACCTGTTGACAGGCTCAATCCGTGGTGGATCAGTTTCTCAAACGAACCACTCACAGCAGGAGGTGAACGAAGCACCTCCAGCGGAAACGGGAACTGAAACGGCCCAGCCGCGGTGTGGAACTTCGCGCAGCTCGTGCAGCTTAGCTCTTTGGCTAGCTCAGGATTTACGACGATTGGTCGAGGAAAAGAGATTCGTCAAAGACCAGGAGGATGTCTCCACTTCCACCTAACACGGCGACTTCTGTCAGCGCTGGCGGAGCTGAGCTGGGTCGCTCCGTTTCGTGCTAATAAAGAGGTGGAGCCAGAGATCGCGGACCGTTTTTTTCAAGGGAAAGGACATGAAAGATCATGAAGGTACAAGTTGTACCAACATTGATACGAATTCACAATAATTCACATGGAAAACACCACTAGAGCTGAGACTTTCCTTGGAATCTCTGTCAAGCACACTTTGGATGTTAAGGGTTGTCCATAAACGACCACGAGTTCTGAGAAAAGTTGGATAGTGAGCAGCATGTCTCATGACCTATATAGGTATAGTTATAGGTGTTCAAACATCCTTCAAGTACGACGTGTGCGAGTTTTCGCGCTCCTCCGTAAAGAGCAAAGGGGATAAAACACACAGCAACCACCAGCACCTGCAGCGTATAGCGTATCTTTCATAGTTACGAAACCTGGGTTCTACGTATGTATGTCAGCCTGCAAGCTCACTCCCGTCAGTATCCAGAAGTTTTTTGTGTTTGGTTTGGGGGGGCGACTTGTTTTGACTCTGCCAACCATCCTGGCACCTACAAAGATTGACCAAAAGTTCCCGTTAAAAACGAGAAGCGGTCAGGTTACTGGTGTTTCTCCCGGTTTACCCAAGGATGACGTTAGCGCAAACAAGAATCTGGATCGAAATTGAAACAGTTGGAGATTTGGAGGATCCCTTCGTCAACATCCTACAGGGATTTTTCTTGACAGGTGCGCGTGGTCTGACCAAGGTCTGAACAAACTCAGTCTGCTTTAAATTTAGCTTTGACTCTGCAAACGTCCTTCCCTCCTTTTCGGGGTTCACACAAAGACCTCCCTGCAAAGCAAATCTCCCGAACCGGGGGGGACCTTGCTGGATGATGTTTGGCCTGAATATGTGATTTTGCAAGTTGATCTATCTATTTGTTGAGATACCCCTATCTTGAAACGAGTCAAACCAATTTAAGTATATAGAAAATAATTCACCGTTATAAAGCTTTGATTTCCTCCCCCTAGACCACAACGCAACCTGAAATACATTCTAACAAACAGACTCTTTGAACTTCCAACTAATGAACTATTGACTATTGGGTGTATGTGTGCAATTCCTACTTGAAACGTGGTTCTTCCCAACGGTGTCGCACCATCACATTTCTAAGCAGCCTTGAGAGTCTTCCCACGCTGGACCCCCATTCAACGTACACTTGGTCACTGGTCACAAACCCGAAGCACCCGTCGAACTCCGAACACCCATGAAAAACCATCCAACCAGAATCCAAGCCTCAATCCTCAATCACTTGACATCTCAGTTTGACACTTACGCGCCTATAAAGGCTTCACCAACAGGGCACTCCAAAGAGGTCACCAACAGAAGCTCTTCTGCCAATGGCTGACCGGTTCCACGCTCACCTGGGCTTCCCTGCTTCAGTGTTTCGTGGCGTGCCGGGCGGCTGCAGATCGTGAACGACCTGGGCGGCTGCAGTCGGGTCTCTGAGCAGATCAAATTATCCTATGTCATCTTGTTGAATTAATTTGACATTGACATGTATATACTGTAGTAAGTAATATGTATATCTGTATATATAGTATATATAATTTATACGTATACTAATATTATATTGTAATATACCATATTGCAAGAGTGTCAATGGTTTTGGTTTGAAGAGATGTCAAAGGAGCAAGCATGGCAACTGATTTTGATGTTTGGAATTCATCCCTTTCCAAGTTCTAGTTGCCTGTTGATTCATGCATTGAAGATCCCATTTCTCCATGAAGCAATGCGATCAAACAGCGTTCCGCTCACACCGAGTCGCCAGTCCCATCCAGAACGCCGAGTCAAACAAAACCGACCAGGTCAACCGAGACCGGTCAAACAAAACGATTGATCCCAGAGGCTGGAGGCTGATGGGCTCATATGGACCTTCACACTGCTGGCACATATGCTGGCTTAATTTTGAGGTGGGATACCCTAGTTGTGAGAGTCCAAACCATAGCTATGATTGCCTTTCTGAGCCTTTTTTGGGATGGCAACAAAAATTATAACACATGTCGGTGATGCAAAAAGTTGAAACTGACATAAGGGTTCAGAAGAGACAAGTACAACAGAAGAGACGAGCGGCACGTAGACCGTAGACCGGGACCCTCCGTTCGGGGTCTCAAAAGAAGAAAACGCCTCATTCAATCATTCGCGGTGATTCGGGGTGTCCCAAACACATCACTGCGACATGGAAGGTCCTCGGATTGATCTACTTTCTCTCCCTCGACACTAGGGCAAGCACCGCCCTGGCCATTGATTGCCCCCCGGCGCACCGTCTCCACCACCGTCGCTGAACCGCTGCCATGGCACGTGCAGCGAGGGACGACCCAAGTAGTCGAAGGTGATGCTCTCGGCAGCCAACTCCTCACACTGCCGGCGCTTGGGGAGACCGGAGAGGACCAGTTCCATGGCCCTTCGGATCTGCAACAGCAGCCAGTTCCAGGTCGGAATACTTGTGAGTCCCATGAACGGTATGAACGGTGAGTGGATGTGACAGGGGGGGGGCGCGCCCTCCTAAATCTCCTCCAAGTTTGGGCACCTCCACAAATGGAACTGCTGGCACCAATGACAGACATGTTCCTATAGTTGCTTGCAGGTGCTTGCTGAACATGTTGAAACAATGCTGCCAAATGCAAATTGACAAGCCTTTGTGGGTGGCTCAAGCCCTGTCCTTCCCCCATTGAACCTCACCTCTGACTTTTGAGTGGCTTTCTGAGGCCCGTGAGCCAACGTCCGGGCAAAACCCACTGGATCTGAGGTCGGTGACTTGGAGTACACCTCCCTGGAATCATCGTATACGATCTTTGACGTATAGAACAAGGGGATACTGTGCCCCCCCGATTGCAAACATATGACGATGACCATGACCATGACATCCGAAGATTCCAATCAGGTAATGAACTCAGTGCGATCTATACTCCCTTTTCAACCCCCCTCTTCCAAGGCAGGTGCCACCCCTGCCACCCCTTGGATCCGGTCCCAGAAGGTCTCGTGGGGTGGGTTGTGGCCCACCGAAGCCCATAAGACCTGCGGACGGTGCACCGGCAGGGAGATAGATGTGACCTCTACCTATCAGGACCTGCCAGGATCGTGCAAAAAGGATGATGCGAGTTGTTCATGGTTGTAAATCATGTGGAAACCATGTGAAATCCATGGTTCCATGGGTTTCTTCCATCTCTTGTGTGGAACAGCTACTTAGAGAGCTCATTACGCCGTCACGGCGCCCCAAGCGTCGGAGCAACCCACCTGGAACCCCGTTCCCGGTCACCGGTCGGACCGGTCACCCGGCCTGCGCCGAGTTCACGAGCCAAAAGGACCTCGGCGAAGAGTCTCCGCCGCGGCTGTGTTCTTCAGCGTTTCGCATTCGGTTCGAGGTCCCTTCGAGGTCATGGCGTTGGTTTCGCATCGGTTTCGCCCTTGATGGATTGGAAAGCATGGATGATCACGTCAATGTGTAACATTATGATCTAATATGATCTAATATGACACAATACCTTGACATCTCTTCTTTCTCCACGCCCCTTGGCCCACTCCCCGTCTCGCTTCGCCCGCCCTGAGCTGCCGCGCGCGGGCTTCCCACCGCTTCCACTGTCGTCCCAGAGTTGCAGCGGCACCTGGGGGGGACGAGATCGATGAGTTGAGGACAGATGAGGAAGAAAAACATCAGCGAGGACAGGTGAGGACAAGGAAACGCTGAGCAGAAAGTGATAGTCTGTGTGCGTTCGAGCGAAGCAAAGCTTTTTTGGATCCAAATGGGATTGGTTGAATGGCAAACCGTGCAAATCTATCACAGAATAAGTCCCACAAGCTCTTGAGCTTGTTGGACTACCTGTGTACTTTTGATATGCACACCATCTGTCTGACCAACCGGTGCTAGAGACATACCATTAAGGTACAAGTTGCATTACGTGGCAGCTTTCTTCGCAATAGGGACTCAGGACCCCCTGAAGAATCTGTTCCGACTCCCTCCTCAAACAGATTAATATCCCAACTCTACCAAGAAGTCCTCACCATAGTGGGAAGCAAACATCTTCAGAATCACTAAAACGCACTCTAAAACGCATAAAAACACAGAAAACACCCTTCCCTCCTTGGGACCCGTGGTTTGATCCCACAGCTTTTGGGTCCCTGCCCTCCACTGCCCTCCACGCCGCCGCCGGCCTCCGTGCTCGGGCGACAGAAGCTCTTGCAAACGCAGCGGGCGGCGCTGAGCGGCGGCGGCTCGGAGCTCAAGGTGGCCACCTGAATCGTCGCATCGAGGACGGTGAGCGTCGGGGCGGTGGTGAGGGCGGTGAGGGCAGGTGGTGAAGATCGATCCCATGGAGATCCAATCGGGGAAGGGACAAATGATCATGATAGGGCTGCTGCTAGCTGTTGATCGAGACTGAGTGAGACTCCCAATTGTAAACTGGATCCTTGCTTCATCTACTTTCCAAACCTCTTCTTGGAAGCTTTTGGTGCGCCACGTCACCCGTTCCCTTTTTTCGATTTTTCGTGCACCTCGGCGCTCCCGACACCGCTTCGTGACCTCTGGGCAGCCCGTGCCATGCCCAGCGCGACGAAGGCATCGCTCGGCGGGCACGGCCGCCAAAGGTAGAGAGCGGTGCCGCGGGTCTGGTGCCAGACCTGACGGCCGTAGAGGTCGACAGCCGGGACAACGGGGGACATGGTGTCTGGTCTAGACTTGGTCTGTGCGTTTCTGCGTTTCTGGGTGGCATGAACTTTCTTACAATCAAATTAGGCCACCAACCAAACAAACAAACATGTTGTGATCAATAAACGGAAGTTTATGGGAGTTCCATTTGCCGGAATGCATACTCCTATTGTTTTGTGTCTACTATGAAGAGGCACTCACATGGTGTCAACCTGTCGATCTACCGCAAGCGGTGTCCTCAATTCAGCCGCCAAACATGATCTGTTGACGAATGATTCCAGTCCGGAAGCCCGAAGCTCATGATGCTTTAAGAAACGTTTACATTGAAGAGGCACTCAACAGTTCACAAAACAAATACTTCATCCACTTTTTCTTTTTTTCTGGACTCTCGACCCTCAGTAACGAACATCTCACCTCATGGTCTTCAAGGAAGCTTCCCTGGTACCCCTGGGTCAGTGGATGAGGCAACTGAAAGGGATACTCATATATTCTAGCCAAAAGATCGACCCGGTGGGAGAAGTGATCAAACTGATCAAACGGTGATCAAACAAATCAAGTCACTGCATTTGACAATCAAAAGGTGAACATGTGACTCACTCGATCTATCCAGTCTGCGTGTGCTCTCTTCATCTCTCTTCTCTTCTCTCTTCCATGCTCCGGAACTCGAGGCAACACCAAGCACCTATCCACCTTCCTCGTCACCTACACCCGTTAGCCTTCGAACTCGATGACCCCCCGAAGTCTCCTTTCTCCCCAGCCTGGCGCCAGCGCGTGGGCAGCGGGCAATAGTGATCCGCCACCGCTTGGAGGTACCTTCGAGTGCCGGTGGAGGGCTCCGATCGAATTGGGCACTGCTTCATGAGCCGGTGTTCTGGTTTTCTCGGCGATGGGTTTCATCCACCTGAGACCTGACTGTCTGACTATGTCTGACTGATGTGGAAGAAACACATCTTGACATGATCTCGATCGGCTTTGAAGCCTGGTTGCAAATGTGACAACCACTCTTCGGGTCACCGAAGCGAAGCGGCTGCGGGGTACAGCATGGCATGCTCAAATGCATACCACAATCGCAAAGGCCACAATGACTTCTCAAAACACAGAGTTGCAGGTGCGGAAGAACAACAAACATGTACAGAACACATGGAAACTGCATGCCCATCACGAGTTCCAAGCCAAATCTGACGGAGCGGGTTTCATCACAGAGTCCAACATCTCCAGGAGGAGGCTGGCGATAGAAGCACCCACCCAGGATAGGAGGTGGTGAGTTGTGCCCAAATGCCAAGCATTTTGAGACCACAAAAGCCTTTTAGGACCACCCCCCCCGAGACCACCCCCAATGGAACCCGCCCAGACGCACCGAAGTCCTCTCGGTGCGTCGCGGATGTCGCCAAGGGCCGGCGCACTCGTCCGAAGAGAGCCCCCTGAAGGCCCGACGATCGCGGACCTGGCCATGTCGGGTGACCGTCCTCAATGAGTGTGGAAGAGGGGTGAAGCTGGCACCTAGGTACATGTAGCTGATCTTCTCGTGTTTTTCCAGGGAGACCCTCCGAGTGGAGAAAAGAAAAATACGCTGGAATAAGAACAACATGTCCAACCAGGACATGGAGCAGATGATTCTGGAGCACTTGGGTGGTCCAGGTATATAGTATATAGTGTCAGATTTAGTGGATGTTAAATGATTCAAAGCATGTTAAAAACATTTTAAAACATGTTAAACATTAAACATCCACAATTAGTTGAAACCTGAACACATGCGGAAATCCACCGCTCTCTACGTTCTCCCCGCGCCCCCGCTTCTTCGCCCCCCCCGCAGTCTCCCGCAGACCGCGCGGACCGCCCTCGCCGACCGCCGCGGTCTCCGCGCGCCTGCAGGATGGAGCGGCGTCCCACGCCCAAAGCATCGCCCCCCCGGGCATCGGAGAACCTGCAGACGGAACGGGCAGGAGAACCGAGAATCCCATGAGAACGTCGCACCGAGAGAAGAAGAGATGTTTCCAGAACGTTGGAGTTCTTAAGGGGGGTGTCATGGCACCGACGTGAAGGTCTGAAGCAGCAGGCTTTTGGGGGTGTCATGTATTCTAAAGGCTATAGAATAGAAAGTTGGCAGCTAGTTATTAAGGTCTCCACTCGTTTTCAAATTGAAGATAACACTCATCATCACTCATCCACTCCCATCCGAATGATCCAAGTGCCCATTCTTCAGCCAACGAAGGACCGGGAGCTCGCGGCACCGCCCGTCCACTCCGCGACGGCACCCGCGGTTGGCATAGTGGCCCAGGCTCACTTTCAGCGCTGTGACCCGCATGAGACCAGACACCTCGGTGTCCGTTGCTTGGAATGAAGTGGGTGTCAGATATCCCAGACACTCCATGTATGGCATAGATTTACCCAACAAAAAGGGGTCAATACTATATAATTGAATCGCCATGGTTTCAAGATGTGTCCGGATTCCAATTCTCTTTTGCATAGAGTTCCAAGTTCGAAGCAAAAATCACGTCAATTCTCCAATGGTTTGCTTGACACTGAGCGGACAGTATATAGTCGAAACCTTTCTTTTTTCAGTCCGTACGCATGATGAGAGCATGGACCTAGCCGAACCTAGCAGCACTAGTACGGCAAATCCATGTTCACTTCATCCAAAAATAACTTGAGCAAAGTTACATCAACGACACGTCTTGAACCTCAACATCAAACTCCTGGCCTGATCGGTTCTTTCAGTACCCTCTCAAATTAGACAAGTTCATGGAACTGACTTTGGAAAGCAACAAGCAACAATAACAACAAGCAACAACAACAACAACTGCTACTGCTACTCCTACTCCTACTCCTACTGCTACTACTACTACAACAACTACTGCTACTGCTACTGCTACTGCTTCTCCTTCTCCTTCTCCTTCTCCTACTCCTACTCCTACTCCTCCTCCTCCTCCTCCTACTACTACTACTACTACTACTACTACTACTACTAACAAGTCCGGTGGTGCTCCACCAGGCTACCATAAGATTGGAAGGTTTAAGTATATTTTGGGTGCACATTCTGCTGCGCATCTCATGTCTCTTGTCATGTCTCACGTCTGAACCGGGCATTCCCTGGCCTGCAGGTGTCCCAACAAACCCAAGAAGCGACCCCCGAACCGTAGAACGCGACCTCACCGAAACGGTGGAAGCTGGTCCTTCGCATTCCTGTCTGAAGGCCCCTGAAGTTGACATGGTTTGAAAGCACCTGAGCAGGAGCCTCAAACTACGAGCTCACACGCCACCTGACCCAACCTGACCCTGAGCAGCCTGAGCAACCACACAAGCGCCATGATGCGTATCCAACACTGAAGCCCAAGCAATCACCCAAGCGCGCAAGCCACGCGAAGCATCGCACTCCTTCAGAACCGGCGCCAAGCCTTGGAGCCCCTGCCAACTGCTCTGGTGCCCAAATGCTCACATGCTTTCGGCAGAGCATCCCTGCGAGGAGATGATGATGGCCCAGTCCAAACCGGGCTACACCTGCAGGTATAAAGTAATGGTATGAGGTCACCTTCGTAGCGTATGCTATATAGTGATGGTGATCCAAGGATTTGCCGTATGTTTGTGTTTTTGTTGACAATATGTGTGACTGTGAAGTCTGACCTGTTGCCCAGAGCTTCAAAAGGACCTGTTCACCATCTTCTTTTCGGGAGGATACTTGCCTGTTTTCATCTGTTTTCCTTGCGCGAGCCTGGTATCTCAAAACCTATCAAAACCATCTATATCCATCTATATAGAGGAATCATCCATCAAAAAACAAAACCGCGCGCCTCTTCTTTCGGAAAAAGAACACCAATCTCATCCAAAACACATGCAGCACTATGCCTCTTCTCATCAGAACCACGTCTGCCTCCGCCTCTGGAGCCTCCCCCGCCCCAACCGGCCTTCGGAGGTCCACAGAGGCGAAAAGCTGCTGTGGTTCACCAACTCGATCCTCGGACGGACACGCTTCGCACCGGACGGCACGGCCGAGACCGGTGAGCTGGGATGGAGTGGAAGGCGAGTAGAACATGGAGCTGAAAGATGCTTCGGCGTGGATATATCACAGGTTGAGTCCACATGGAAGACAACAGGATCTTCCTCGCTCGTGAAATGGATCGACGGTCGACCCATTCGCGCACAGCGCCCTTTTTCCAGGTGCCCCTGCACCATGCGACGCAACACGTCCAATGGCAAGCCCTGCGGAGCTCGATGCAACGGCTCTGGACGCCGTCACTGGAACAATGGTCTGGGATGGTTTGGGACCAAACTGGCGTTCCCAGTTCCTTTAAGGGTCCAAGTTTGCTCAAAAGACTGGTGCTCGCTGACCCTTGAGCTTGTGAACGTCTGCTCGGCGTAAGCCGCCAATGAACGTGTGACTCGACAAGGAAGCACACCAGTTCACACAGCTTTTCTTCCTTGGCGGGGATGGAACCTTCCACAAGACATGAACAAAGCTGAACAACTTAATAGTGCATATACAGTGTTAAGATATGTTATAAGCTTGTATTATTATGTACAGTTCGCCAAGCCAACCAACACAGAAGACCAACACTCAGCTCCCCAAAGCAATGTGAAGAACAGGGACTCCAGATGCATTTTCTGGGTGAATGTTCCTCATGAACTGCTCCCGGGACATTGGGACATCGGCTTTTGGGTTGAGGAAACCATTTCGTCGTGTAGATTGAGTCCATCACCTTTAACATCCTTCAAACTTCCAAGTGCCTCCACATGCCTCCAGTCTACATCGGCAAATCTTGACATTCACATGAAGATAGCTAGGCCGCGACAGCGGCTGGTTGGTGGGGTTAGATTTTCCCACAGCATCAGATCCTCAGAAACTCATCTCTGACAGTCGGTCGGACTGCTCCTCTGGTGGTGGCAAAGGCTCTCCCATATGCTTCACCACGGGCGGCGGCCTTCGCGAGCGAGGCTTAAAGCCACTTGACGGGTGTGGACAAACGTGATGTGGCACAAGGCTGATGTGGCAATGATCGCTTCATCACAAAAGATGCAAAGAACTAGTAAGTTATTTGTGTTGGATTGAAACAAGACACAACATGTCAGAATACTTCCATACCTTGTTGAAATGAGAGATCCTAAATTGCAACCATCAGTCTTGTGAAATGTTGCATCTTGGATTGAATGCCTTTGCAAGTGAGTTCTTTTTCCATCCTTTTCCAAACATCCTGGACTATCTACTCAAGACATCTCCAGACTTGACTTCGATGAAGGGACCGCAACAAGTTCTTTGTCTTGGCTCAAGTGATTCTGAGGGGCTTCCCTCAAAAAGACTCCGCTCCTTCTGCGGCTCCAAGCCTGAAAGCGCTGAAAGCCCCTGCTCACACCCAGAGCTCCCAACACGAGCACGCGAGCGTCATCCGCACGGGCCCCGGGCCGAGTAATTTCAAATGCGGCCATCCACTCCTGGGAAATGCTGTGTGTGTGTGTGTGTGTGTTTCGTTTTAATGATCTGCATGATCTGCACGGCTCTGCTGTGGTGAACATCTGTCTTTTTCTCCGTTAGTAGCCCGAAATCGAGTAGCCCTTAGGGTATAGGTCTATAGGCTATAGGTAGGAAATGATTCATCAAGGTTCACTTTCTATGCAGTGGAGCCATGCATTTCCTCTCTGCCGCTGCCCGTATCAAAACCCACAAAGTCTCCCCTTCTGTAAGCGATTCCTTCAGCAAAAATGTCAAAAAGACCCGAGTCAAGGGGGGAACTTAACTATAGTTACTCTGTTGGCCAGGCCTGCTATGCCGCACTCTTCCCCACCTCGACCGACAAACGGCACTCCCGACAAACGGCACTCGACCGAGAAAGCTCTCCTCCGCGCTGATGGAGCCACGCTTGGCCGTGTCCAAGGTCTCAAAGAGCCTGTGGAGATTTGTGGAGATCTGTGGAGGAGGAAGAGAGGAGAACAGTCATGAACGCTTCTAATTTTGGACTCTTGAGTCTGTTCTGTTTTCCCCCCACATGAAGAGGCCTTGTAATTGTCACTTATCATCAATGAAAAGTCATAAAATATAGTCATTTTGATGAGCTTCAATCACTTGCCAGCCATCATTCCAAGTACTTGAGCACAATCTCACCATGGAGTTTAGACATATACTGACTCCCACGATTCCTGACTCCCACTCCATGTACTGAAAAACACCGAAGTGTCCCCCATTTTTGCTCTCCCACTCCTCCCATCTTCGGTGCTTTCACCCGCCTCAGCCGGTCCTTGGGCAGCTCCAAGCGCCGCGCGGCCTCCGCCTCCGCGACGTCGTGCGCGGTGACCTCGCCGTCGCCGTCGGCGTCCAGGAGCTGAAAGGCCGCCTAGGCGGACCGAGCCCGCGCGCGCGGGCGGGCGGTTCGTGGTGGGCTCGGTTCGTGGTGGGCTCGGTCCAGTGGGTCGAGATGGAGGACGTCTCCATATATCCTACCAGGTGGAATTGGTCTGGGTTTTGGGAGTGTTAGTGCAACGTGAGCGGATGTGTTCAGGGGTATCCTGGGGTATCCTGGAACTTCCAAGTTGGGTACACGTAGTCCAGGAAGCTTCATGATTCTTGATATCCCTTGACAAATCCCGCCACAAAAAGTCTGTTGCAGACTTTCCCCAAACTTACTTGGCATTTGCTCGTCTACTGAGCTGTTGGGCTGCCCTGGTGGGGAAAGTGATCCCAAACCGGAACACTAAAATTTGTTGAAACCTATTTAAAGCATTTGGTTGTGTAATAAAGTCCATTTAATTGATCATCCATTTCAGTGAATATGATCCCTGCCTCTGGGGACACGCCGGCACTGCTGAAGTGCCGATAGGCCTTGCCTCGCGAGTGATGCCGAGTTCGGCTCGTGGGCAGTATAGGTCTGATGCGACATGATGAGCAACTTGCTTTTCTCAGCCGGGATTTCCTTCAATGGATCATCATGGATCATCGGTGTTCAATGGACATCGGGTATAGGGTATCCAAAACAAAAACGATTTGGATGGTCCTGGTAGAGTCGGATTGGAGTTGGACCAAGACACCCTGACCCGGGTTTTTCTGAGTGACACTCGGTTCACGATCGGACTGTGCCATTTCGACCCCTCCCAAACCATCCGTGGGACTGGAATCTATGCCTACATTGACCTGCCTGCCACCACCCCTAAACTGATCGGTCAATAGACGGCAGTCCCATGGAATGGTCGGACAGTCTGCCCGCTCCAACGACCGCCTGAGCAGGTGGTTGGAGTGGGTTTTGGGGGTCTAACATGGTCCAACCACCTTCAGAGGATATGGGCCAGGAGCCCGGGCTGGCACAGCCAGCCTCCTCTGGGACTTTAGTCGATCGAAGGCCGCAGCAAAGTGTTTGAGGCCGAAACGATGGAGTGATGCTCACCGTGGCGAGCGCCAAGGCAATGTGCGGTGCCTGGCACCTTCACAATGAAATGAGATTTAGGTATGTGCGCTGATCCGACATGTTAAAATTAGCTTGAGATGATCGGACATTGTAAGCTTACGCGCCAAAATGGTGCACGTACCTGCACCTTTTGTGAATCCGCGAGTGTGGGATCTGCATGGATCTGCGACACTGCCCCATGCGAATCTCACTCCATACTAGGTTCCAAGAGTGCAAGAGTGCAAGCACCAGTTGATTATCTAACAACCAAACCTCATAACTGAAACACCTTGGCTAAAACTCAAAACACACATGCCCTTCCCAAACTGCCATATATGCCTACATTGAACGAACGAACGAGATCGGGGAAGGTAGCGCAACAACTATAAGGTTGACCCCGATAGTGCACACAAGTCTCCGCACTCCATGGGCGCCCCGGTCCGGCGCTATTCCTCAAAAGAGAGGGTACATATAAGCCAAACTAAACCTAATGACGCATGTCCTTAGGTTCACTGCGCTGCTTTAACGGGAGACAACAAAGTTTGCCCTGCCGACTCTGCCGCGCTCCTGCGCAGCTTAGGTAGGTACCACCCCGGCCGCTCACCAAAACTGCTCACCACATGGGTATGGGGGGGTGCCCTCCCACCTTCCCCCACCCTTTTGCCTCCTCTGCCCTTTCCTCCCGCGCCGTTGCCCCTAGCCGGTGCCCCTCCCCATGCAGCCGCCCCTCCTTCCCCTTCAGCAGCCGGACGACAGGCAGGCAAAGCCGTGAAAGCAACAGAGCGGGTCCGCTCCAGGGCTCCCAGCCGGGCGTGAGAACACCAACAACCAAGGCAACAGGCAGGAGAGAGAAGCCTCTACGAGTCCGTATAGGACTCGTTCTGGGAACATCAGGCACAACCACCCGGAGTTTCCGTGGGCCGATCTTCTGGCGATGCCAGCCCCGCAACCTCAGTAGTGCCCGGACAGGTACCCGAAAAGCTAGCCCCTAAACCTCGGGTATTCCAGGCAAGCAGACCGAAACGAACCCGACCGGCAACCGAACACGAGCGGGCACCTAACCGACGTTGGGCCTTAGTGCAATTCCACCGATGTATCTTGTGTTTGCGGGGCGGGCCGAAAGTTTCTGAAAGCTCTTGACCGTTCGACGCAGGCGATTCCGACGCACGTAGCCCGGAAGACTCCTCATGGGCCATCAGCTGTCGCAAGTGCCGCGACCCCGATGGAACCTGTCCCCCCGTAACCATCCTTCTTCTAGACACACTCTTCGAACCGGCAGACGCAACACCTCCACTCCCCTCAGCGCTTGAAAGCACTCCACCTGGCGAAGCCACTCCCGAAGTGCCGAACATCGTCGGGCCTGAAACACCAACCACACCCCCGCCGAGTCCACCCCCTCCAGACGTCACAGCAGCGTTCTGGCCAGGAACGACTGCTGACCCCAACGACACAAAAGATGGAAGAGGCACAACCCCCAAAGAAGTGCACCTCAATGTCCACCGATTGAGGTGTAGAACGGGGTTGCTCGCGTCCCGCCCCCACCTTTGAGCAGAAACACCAGCAGAAGCACAAACACAAAACACCCGGAGGCTCCAGACCCGTAGGACTGGATTGGGTTTGCCTTCGGCATCCAGCCCCCCAGCATACACCTCCAGACTCCACCCTCCCATGCACCTGCACCTGTCTACCAGCTCCATAGGGACCCACACCGGGTACTTGCTACCGAAGTTGCCCCGTAGCCGCCCGCGAGGAGGACCGCGAGCGAGGAGGCCACGTGCCTAAACCACCCCAAACCACCCCAATGTAGTCAATGTAGGCATATATATATATGGCAGTCCCATGAGCGTCTGGGCTTGTTACACACCAACATCGACTCCAGGTGCCCCGAGCCCAACGTCCGCTCCCGGCGCTGCCGCTGCCCGTCGAGGCCGCTGGCGAAGAGCTCCGCCACGGGCGCCTCGCGCCAGACGCCGTCCGGCCTGGAGGCGGCGGAGTGGAGGTCGTTTTGGGAGAGACACGGCCGGTCACCGGAGTGGGTGGGTGGTACGTATTACTTGGGGTGGTGTCTGGCGTGGTTGAAGGAGGGTGAAAGGTAAGGATGAAGAATGACGAACATTTTATCGGTGCAAAAGAAGTTGTCTCCGCGTGTTGGCTTGGCCGTGTCACGTGTGAGAATGCCATGGAGGGTTCAGAATAGGAAGCTATAGCAGGTATACGCTGATGAAGGAGACTTAGCAACTCTGCATGATGGGATCTTTGGTCGATTTTGTCAAAAAGAGACTGGGCAAATGCAAAAGGACTAACTAATTACCATTTGCAGTTTCACAAGGTTTCCAGGCCTCTTCCATCAACATGATCACATTCAAGGTTCCATACCCCCAGCCACAAACCGAAAAGGACACATGGAAGTGGACAAATCACCATGCTTAACAACTGTTTGGTATGAAAACGGTCATCCCATGCCATCCACTTCCACTTCGCTTCCATGACTTCAAGGACGTCCGTCTTCCTCTCTTTCCACTCGCCGACTCACTCACAGCCACCGCCCGCGCCCGCTCCCGTCGTCTGCGCCCGAGGGGCACGACGCAGCGCCGCCCGGCGAGCGACGCCACGAAGAAGTCGCGCAAGGCGTCGCCCGGGCCGACCTGCGAGGCGCGGGGTCCAGGAGCAAAGCGAAAAGGGGAGAGCGCCTACGGTCGAGGATTCAAACGGGTGGAATGGTTATGTATACCAGCACCGATTTAAAGAGGGGGTGATGGGGTGTCACCTGGCTGGTTTCGCCCCAGCCCACTACCTAGGGATCTCCAGACAGGACACCCCTTTGAAGGTCCAGGTAGATTTGCTTTACTATTCCCAACTCATCCTGGGGCCCTGTCTCCCAGGTAACCAGCCCCCAGTTCCGGGCAGAGTTGGAACTAGGCTCCCAGCGATGAACCACATCAAGAACATGCATGGAAAAGCCTTCAAAAACGCTCTGTCTTTTTTCATCTGCGAGCTGAGAGGTTCGAGATTTCAGCTGGGGCTGTTGCCACAACCTTCAAAAGAGACCGTTTTAGGGCCCTTTCTTCCATCTTCACCCCAGTGGAAGTTGATTGGACTACTTTCTTCAAATACCCCATGTAATCCTCTCCACTGAAACAGTGGTAAGAACGCACGTTGCACTTCCACCGTTTGCAATCCAAAGCCATGTGGTTGTACAAATGCAATTTGGGAAGTACCAACCATCTTAGGAGGCCTTGGTGGCTCGCTTCCCATGCAGCCGCAAGCCAAAAGTGACAGCCCTGTAGCGCAAGATCGTGAAGCTGTTGGCTCTGGGAGCTAGTCAGGTACATGATAGGGAAAAGTTCCGTCAAGCGTTGCCACTCCGCAAAGGTACACCTGAAATCAAGGCCATGTTATCACTTGATGTTTTTCGGGTGCATTCCATTTGGCCATGTTTATGGGGTGGACAAGCCCACCAAATAACCTAAATGATTGAAAGAGAACTGATCCTTTGGAGATACAGGGCACACTGTTGCAAGTCCAATAGACCACAGCTGCTTTCGATTCACAAACGTGTTGTGACTTTCCATGGGCCGTTGGCGCATCAACTCATCCCGTGCCTTGCTCAAAGCATCCTGGGGGGGTTGGAAGTGGTATCAGGAAACGGTGTGTCGAACACGAACTATAGAGACAAAACATGTTTGACAGATCTTTGGGGAAATAAGCGACAATGCTTGATGCAAAAAAGGAACGGCTACATAGCCCAGAATCACTCTAGCGTTGAAAGCCTTTGTGATCAAAACGATGTATTCAGGTAGTCCTTTGGCTGAAACACTGTGAAGTTTGAACCTCCTTTGCGAGCATTTGATTTTGTTCCTGGTGCAAAACTGTCGAAACTCTGCATAGAGGTGGTCTAAAGACTCTCGAAAGGTGCAGCCCCTTCTCGAAGCACGGTGTTCTGCAAGAATTGTCAGCCCTTCAGCATTCAACACATGAAATAGACCAAGGTTGCAGACATGCATGGAGCAATGTCTCCTTGGTACAGGGACTGTTGTTGAATATGTATATGTTTACCCGCTGACTTGTTGGAAAGGAACCTGTATTGAAAACACATCATCTAATGACGAGACTCAGCATATCAACATGAAACCCAGGGATGTTGACCAGGTGGTTCTGCTGTGCAGGAATGCAGTTCGTGAGGAAATCATGGGTGCTTCGAGCAAGTTGGCTCCAATCCATTGCAAAGTCTGTGAATAGATGGCCAAACCTACAGGGATATAATTTGATGGGTTCCACTCTCCACTAAAAAACACCATGGAAAACCATCGTGTTGGTGGTCTGGACTTTAATTCTGTGATCTTGCATTGAATATCAGTGCGATGCTTTTCTAGCTTTTCTATCACCTCGAACCCCCATGCCTGGATATCCGGGCAGCGTGGCAACGATAACAAATGTCCCCGCGCTTCCAGTAAGGCTCGATTTCAAAAAAGAATTTGTGCCATGCCCAATCGCCCTTGAACTCGGTGACTGCAAACTTGGTGGACATAGTACTGCCAGCAGAAAGTTTTTCCCGTCGGGTGAGTTCAAACCCTTCAGAAGAAGCTATGTTTGCCTGCGGGCGCCTCCCCTGCAATGCCAACTTCAAGCTCCACGCAGCTCTTTTGAGGATAGGTCTCATAGTGTCCTCAGTCAAGTCTGTGAAACCCCGAAGCGCATGCCACGTGCTACAGGTCGTTTGATCTGATCCTACATGGCTTCCTCTGTGAACTTTACATAGGCAGGGACCCAGTTCACAGGCGTTGTGGGCCAAGACTCGACTCCATAGACTCCCACTGCTATGGCCGATGATACTATGAAGAACAAAAAGTGCTCACCATTTGAACCTCACATGAGAGCAACTAGAAACCACCAAACATAATCATATGGCCATAAAGATCTGACACGTCACAAAAATTCTAAAGTTCTTTCCAGGGAACCTGCTTTTTGCACCAAGGGTGATCCAAGGGTTAAGGCTATGAATTTGTCGCCGTAGGTCAGGTTGTATCTTGCTTCATCCCCATAAATACACACAGGAAAACAACCCTTACCTGGGTGACGACGCGCCCAATCAGCATCAGCCACGGTAGTCCAATGATGCCAGTATCTCCTGGGGCAAAAAAGTCGATGGTGTTGTGACTCTTGAGTCGTATACTTTAAAGGAAATTGCATCGATGTGCTTTTTTGGGCTTGGGAGGAAATGTTCTGATGGGTGTCAAGGCTCTGAATTTCATCATCGGAGACCCAAATGCGACCAGTGGAGTACAAGTAGTCCAACATCTCATGTGGGTCGTACATTGGAAGAGGTTGCTCATACACAGCTTGAAACGCAGGGTCAGATCCAGCATCGCAGACTGGGCACTCCACCCAAACTGTGTCCAAAGGCAAGCGAATGAATCTGAAAAGATCCCGATGGTGAACTTTCTCATTGACACGGGCGATCTTGGCTATGCGGTTGGTCACAGGATGGCAATTTGCTTCCCCTGCCTCCTGCCAGAATATGACCAAACATACGGGCTTGAGGTATGGAACCTCTTGGCTTGTGGAATGTTCAACCAGTAAACAAAACATTGAATTAAAATCGCCGCTTCATGTTCAACAGTTTAAAGAAGCAATATCCGTGTCCTTCACAACAGCTTGGGCTTGTTGAACAGCGCTTATTGCACTTTCGCGGCCTCCCCCCAAACGATCAAGCCTCAAAGCAGCACACGATCAAACAACGATGTTTATGTACGACACATGGGCCATGTTTGGTGGGTTACCCTGGAATCACAATCAATCCCAACAGTATCCGACGATGCCGCACCCACGAAGCAAAACACCTCACCCCAGCCACGAAGCAGGCTCGAAGCGAAGTCAGCATTGCTGGACCCTGACGAGGCCACTGCATGACCTGCGTCGGGGATGCTCTGATGTAAACCCGCCCTAAAACCACCTCGGTGTGTGGAGGAAACACGTCGATCTTCCAAAAGTCCATGTTCAGGTTCCATGTTGATCTTGCCAGGCCTAGGTGTAGCTCAACTGTTTGTCCCTAGACGTGTTGGCAACTGAATTTGATGAATTGGTTTAAGCCGTCACACTACAGGTTTGTTGAATGCCAGGCTTGTGCCCGAATGCAGCCAAACAGTTTTCCCACCCTGTCGCTTGATCTCAAGCTTCCCAAATACGCCAAATACGCCTCAACATCAGAATTTTCTGTGAGTAGCATCAGGCCAGAAAAACAAGGCAAGATTGATGCGCTGACTCATTGTCACATGCATGGCCATGTGTAGCACACACTACAATAGTGCTCAATGGCCTCCGACGCTCACAGACTCCTAATCTAATTGTGTTGAGGGCGCTTCAACGTGACTGCACAGCCCTCATCCAGAAAGCCCTTAACAGTTTTTTTGGCTGACAGCTACCAGTGGGTGAGTTCTATCCGCAAACCGGGCTTCAGCTGTAATGCACGTTGCGAGACCCCAAAAGATATTGAAGCGCATCGGTGTTCAATTGCGCCCTTCGAGAAAACACTACGGTGCCGCACTCTTTGCGGCCTTGCTGCCAGATTTGGCTTTGGCTTTGGCTTTCGGTTTCAGATGCCCATTCACAGTACTAGAAACCTTCCTGAAGGTGGTCAGCGCATTGTTCAAATCCTCAGAATACGCACACCATTAAGGCAAACTCCATGGGCACTCAAATCTACAGTAAATGCTTTCTGCGGAGTTTTGATCCCTATACTATACATGACAGTTCAGCTGAGGGTCCACAAGGCCGGTTTGAAAGCCTTCTTGACTAGCCAAAATCCTCACACCTTGATTCTTCGCATCCTCCAACCGTTTCGTATGACTTGCCAGGTCGGCCGAGAGCGCAGCCTTGTAACCTGTGCTCCTGGCATGAAGGCTCAGGGCAAGGGCTTTGGGGAGGATGGCTTTAGGGGGTAGAACAAGCAGCGGTTCACGCACGACATGTTCATTTAATATCATTTAATGATATGTCCATGCAGCCAAGACACACGGTTGCCTCACCTGCCGCCTTGAGCTTGGCCGCGACAAGCTGGCCGTCAGTCAGACATTTGTTCGCTGCTCCAACTGCCTTATAGGGTTGATGGGCAAGGTTGCAGCCACATGATCCCCAAACCATTCCCAAGACACACCTCAAAACCAAGCATTGTCTGTTGATGTATGAGGACATAATATGATCATGGAATGCCATGCATGGATCTTCAAAGCTAGGGTGCAGCTTCCAACTGTTGCTTCACAGTCTTTTCCTTCTTAGTTTTGTCTGGCTTAGGTGGCGGTGGTGGCCTCATGTTAGGGGCGGCCGGAGCATCGAATCCATCATCCTTCATCACGTTATCCCTCAGTTGCGCAAAAGTCATGAACACTGGAGGCATCTTCACCAGTGATCAGGAGACAATGAGGAAACAATACAGAATCTAATATGCTTGGGCACATGGTGTCATAGAAACTATCCTCCTCAACCTCCGCAGTTCTGGACAAGGTAGCTTCAGATTCATGACGCTGTTTCTTGGATTCCTTGGCGCCCACCCAGCATTTGTACCTCCAAAGTTCCTGCCGCTGTGGGAAGTCTGGGTTCCTGAGCACGGTGGATGCGTGTTGGTGTTCCACTACAGCAAAATAAATAAAACATATACAGCATGTTAGAGCTGTAATGTGTGTGCTCCATGACTTGACATTTTTGGTGCACCACAAATGCCTGCCTAGATTCACCTTGATGAACCGCCCCTTGGACCTGGGAGGCAGTTTCTTCTCAGCCTCGACATGTCGATCTACAAGATCATTGGCCAGGGCCTCGTCCCCAAGATGCTTCACCAGATCAGTTTTGAGTAGGAACTCAAACAAATCTTCATGGTCCGAAAAGTTCTTCTTGGAGACCCGTATTGCAAGAGCGCACTTCTCCCAAGATCCCTTGCAAGACAACCAGCCAAGGTAGAGCTCATGCATCTTGCTTTTGCCATGTTGTTCTTAGTTGGGAGGACATGCTGTGAGAAACTCCAGATCTGCCCTCTAAAGGGTGCATGAGTTGAACTTGCAATGCACTGTAGTGGTGAGTCTTTAGAAGAACCGGTACATCTCACAGTATATTGGTGCCCTTTTTGTACTTATAAGAGGGCACCAAAACACTGAAAAAGGGCACTTTTAAATTTTGAAAAAAAGACACACATTATTAAAACTGATGGGCTGAGGTAACCAAGGCTCCCATATCAGCCTCAGCCCGTTTCTCCGCAATTTCAGGTGGCACAGGGTTCTTGGTACCTTGCAACGCATGGGGAGAATTTGTGCTTGGTGGATGCTTAGACGTTTGGAGCAAGCATTCATTCTAAACATGTCCAAGAATTGTCAACAAGGTGCTCCTGATTCGCCGGTAGAATCTCATGTACAATGCAGTAGGGTTCAATGGCCTTCCGTACTTGTCAGTCCTCCAAGTCTTCCCCTCACACCCGGGCTCCTCAGGTTCCTCATCCTCCTCCTGACCGTGGCGTCCGGGCTCGGTGGTGCCTTGATGCTCAGGATGTTCGGTCCCAAGTGGTTGTTCATCACCAAGCGGAGAGAAAGAAATTGTTGGTTGCCGCTGTTGCAAAGCTTCGCGCAATTTGCGCACATCATCAGGCTCATTTGACAAGTCTTCGCGGGATTTGTGCTCATCGGGTGCAGGGGTGTCATCAAGATTTTGAAACTCATCCCATGACGAGCTTGATCGCCAACCCCAGCCCTCCCAAGATCCAGGGTTCTTCCACGAGGAAATCCAACTGTCCTGACCGTAGGCATAAACGGTACGGTCCCGCTGATGGTCCCAGTACTGGGAGTAATGTGCCGGGTAGTAGTTGTAGTCATATCCCGAACCCCACCATGACTTGCCTTGTGACCCATAGTATTCACGCTGGCTGTGACCAGACAACCACCTGGGGGTCTTTTTGGAGCCATGTAGGAAGGTGAAGGCGACCAATAGTGGTGTGCTTTGGGTGGCGGGGTGATCAACTCACTTGGTATGCCATTTGCATGCAGTGCAGCTCTGTCACCATTGACAACACGCACCTCACCATCCCCACCACCACCCTGAGCAGGCTCCACAACCTCCCCCACAGGCTTTTCATCATGCCCATCACCACCCC
>CAXAMN010005903.1:100199-128529 GCA_963970005.1 Durusdinium trenchii
CTTAACTCAAGATTGATGATTGATTTGGTTGAGTTCAATCACATCCATTTTGCCCCACACCTCCAATGGCGCACGATCTTCAACTTCTGGGCCATTACCACTTATAGGGGCCTGGAGAGAGTGGTTATGTGACAGTTACTCAAGATTGATTTCTTTGAATTCAACCATATATCTATATATATATACAGACATCAACTTTGCCCTACACCTCCAACGGCAAAGTCTCTTCATTTCTGGTGACATCACCACTTTCAAGAGCCTGGCGAGCAGCTGTGTAAAAGTATAGCGCAGGGTTTCTTTGAGTTCAACCATGTTCACACCTACTATGTTAGCTATACACATCAACCACCTCTGATGGCAAAGTCTCATCACTTCCATCGCCACCTGCAGTAGCCTGGAGGGACTGGGACCAGAGTGGACAAAAAAACCAATCATAGAAGAGCTTGAAGCCCGGGCTTCACATACCTTGCATGTGGAGGAAAGAGTTCCCTGTTGTGACATGTTCATTCAACCCCCAGCGTTCCTCATCAGGAGCATCCGCGTGATCACCATCGTGTTCAACAACCTGGACACAAAGGGATGGCTGGTGGGTTGTGATTTTTCTTCTGGCTCAATGAAAAAGGTTTTGGAATTGGCACCTGGGTAGGTTCAGGATGTTCAAGCGCAGTGTCATTTGCACCAGAAGCTTCAGCATTGTCCTGATGGGCCGGCGGTGTATTTTTTGTATGGTCCCCTTTCAAACAGTAAGCGCACATACACTTCAAAAAAAATCCACAGCACACAATCCTGAGAGGTAGCAGAACTTTTGGGCCATTGCCATCTACGTAGATCAGTTTTGGGGATCCATGGGCGAGGAGGCCAACTGTCTCTACCAACCACCACAGCATCAACGGGGGTTCCAGTTGTGGATGGTGGAGCCACAGCATGATCAGCTGGACCTTCCGCGGCTTCACCAATTCTTGGCTGTTGCCATCTACGTAGATCAGTTTTGGGGATCCATGGGCAAGGAGGCCAAGAGTCGTTGGTATCAACCACCAATGTCTGCATGTTGTCCATAGGGGATCCAGCTGGACCTGTTGCTTCTTCACCCTCACCACCCTCATGAACAAGGGCGTCGATCGTGGATGTGACCACAGTTGGGCCTTCATTCACACCACCCTCATGAACAAGGGCACCGGGTGTGGATGGTGCTGGTGTGCCTTCACTGCCACCACCAGTGGCAGCCCCGCTTGCAGGAGCCGAAGCAGCATTACCATCAGCTGAAGGATCGTCAACGGGAACGGGTTGAGGTGGTTCCCAGGGATACATGGTGTTCAAGATGTCTTTCAAGTGCTGAACTTTCTCTGACCTAAAAGCAAAAGCTGGAGCGGAGGGGTGTGTGGATTGGCTGTGTGGAATCCACCATTAACGCCTATAGCTAGATGACACTCAGTTCTATATCAGGTGGGATCAAGGCACTTGGATCAAAAACGTGTCTTCCTCCACAAGCGAATTGTGTACACGATGTGCTGCCTGAAAATTCCAGACTCATAATCCGCCCATGAATCCAAGTCCTTTTGCAAAGCAGATTGTGGAAACAGCGCATGCTTCTCGTTGATGTACTTGAAGGCTGCCTGTAGGTAGCAGACTGGTATTGATCTATGGGCCCATGGCCGGCAAGACACTTCAATTATCTTCAAAAATCGATATCGATTGTCAGGGTGCCTTGAACTTCGATCCATTAGGAACTGTCGTTCCAAATTGGGCCAGAACCATGGCAATCTGGTCAAAAAACTTTTCAACAGACTCTTCAGTCGGGTCCACTGGTGCATCACCAACTATCGAGTGTTTGGGGCATGCCCGAAGCTCCACCAGTCCAAAGCTCTGTGCCCAATCATCGAACAAGCACTTGATGAAATCAAGCCTCAGAGCAGCTCATGAAGGTATATACCCCAAACTATAAATCCCAAACTTATAGAATTTCTGCAATCTATGCGTGCTCATGATCATATATGGCCCACCCAAGGAACTCTAAGATGTCCGGGTGAACCTCCTCTTGCGTCATGGCACTCGCAGGACTTGATCACAAATCGTGGCACTGACACTAGTGGCTGCAGATCGGAAAAAAAGACATGGAGCAGCTGATGCGAACCGCGGCACTAGCGGTACAGCAGGGAGGGTGGCACCTTGTGAACGCAAACATTTGGCACGGGCTCGCCACATGAAGGCTGTTCAAATGGCTTCGGTGCTTCATCTCAATAGATTCAATCCCAACCATCACTGGTTCCGGGAATGAACTCTGGTTACCTAATATACTGGTAACCACCCCAGTTACCTCTCTCACAGGTACCTGGTTGGGTTGGGATTGCTTTGACAGAAGAATCATTGTAGGTAATGTTGAAGGCTTTTGTACCACAAAGTCTTTGAAGGCTAGGGGAGGAAGTAGTTTGGGGACACCGAAACGCCTGGAGCTAAAGGATGCAAAGATATGCAAAGTCAAAACGGATGAGCTGTCTATCGATAGACATATGCTCTGCCTCTGCGCCCAACGTTGACTGTAGAAATCTAACGAAACATCGACAGTGGCAATGGGCAATCCCATCATCTCTCAGGCGGTCTGTGACCAAAGCTACTGCAAGATTCTAATACAAGCACCCCAATGTGGTGAATGGACACCTAATGAACACCCCTCAACCTCTAAGGGGCCATTACCAGACACCTTCAAGCGTCCTGGTCATCTGCAAGATATATCCATGAACACCTACCCCAAACCCCAGCTATAATCCACAGGTACAGTGTTGACCCCCAAATGATGGATCTTCACCTCCCAAACATCCGGTGCCAGCGTCTCAGGTCCATCGCTCTCGCTCTCGCTGTTCGGCGCAGGCGTTTCGGCGCACGCGTTTCGCACGTTTGGGACGTTTCGGGCCTGTGGTGAGGTTTCGAGCACCAAGACGGGCGACCTGCCATCGGTCGGACGAGACCGGAACGACAAAGAACGCTCGCCGTCGTACGATGAAAGCGGGAGAGCCGTACGTGCGACCCGAAAGGATGTGGATAGAAACCGGAGATCCAGCTCTTTTCCTCTTTGAGTTCGCCGATAACATGTCTGTGGCCGCTATGCTACTCGAGATCCACTGTACAAATGAGTTCGGGTTTTTATTTGGTGTTTATCTTTCAAGGATTTGAGAATGCCTTGATCAACACCTCGACAGGGGTGTTCTTGTCTTGCCACCATAGGCAAAACCACCTTTTTGAAACAACCAATAGTTTCAATCTGTCTAATGCAAACACCGCTTGCGATGAACAAGTCTGGAGCTTCTGCTTCACCTCGCTATCAGTTTTCTCCCTCCCCACAAGGAGTCCAAGATCGGCCTCGTTCGGAAGAGGTGCCACAAGGAGTCCAAGGCGCTCTGCGAGAAGTGCGTCTGCGACGGCGACCGCGGCGTTTCCCCCGTCGACGGACGGACATGGCATTCGCTCGCATGGTATACAACTGTAAAGTACCAGTTAGAAGTTAGATGAATGTCATCTTGGTCCTGAATCCCTTCAATGTTCAACACATTCAACTACTAGTTGAACCATCGTTGAAGCACTTCTAGATGACAAATAGGAAGAAGACTTGAAAGTGTAAGGTGCAGTGTGTCTGTCTGTGTTCGCCCAAATGTGAACATTCCTACCACATCCACACGCCTCGGGAAATTGATCAATTGGTGCACTCCCGCAGCTGCTTGGAGCTATGAACTATGAGCAAATGGTTGAGCAACAGAATGCAACAAACTTCAAACGCAACATGGACTATTTGCACAAGAAAGAAGAATGAACAAGTGTAAAAATATGGGGAACTATATAATTATAAGAATCAACATACCAATATTAATACATATTATGAATAAGAATAAAACACAAGAAGAAGCATCCAAGCATGGCAAAGAACAGTATCCCTCGAGAATAAGCAAAAGGCCATAGCACCGAGTCTCGTCCGAAAGCTTCATGGCACTACCCGGTCCTGTGCGGCCAAGAAGGCCAAGGACTGGGCCAGTCGCGCTTCGTGCCAGTGAACGGGAGCCACCTCCAGCGGAACAGGCGCAACCGCCGAAGCCAAACAGGCCTCTTTTAGGGTCTTTGCTTCGCAGTCGCCGGTCACCTTAGGGTGACTGACATGTTTAGAATGAATATGCACTGCACACGGCGTACAAGACAATGGAAACATAGCAAACTGGTATGTAGATTTCTTGTAGGAATTGAAATCGAACTACCTAAGGGTTGATGGATTGGGGTGAAACGGATTGGGGTGATGGATTGAATTGGTTCCAGTTTCGGCAATTCGCGTCCTGACCACTTGAACCGGGAACTCTGCACGGCTCCCACGCGAGTGGTGAGAACACGGCGGGTTCCGGTCCGCCTTGGGTCCCAGTCTCCGGCCTTGTCTCCATCGATCACTTGCTCTCCGAGTCATAGGCGTTTTAGTAAACAGAATCAGGTCCTCAGGTCCCTCCTTCCAGGAGGTGTTTGCCTGTTTGTAGAACAAATCAGACATTTGGACATTTGTTAAAGGAAAAATGGTCTTCCACGTCGTGCCATCCACGTAGTAGGTTGGCTCCTGATCGATGATCCACCGTCAAGGGTGAATGGACCAATGGCCACGGGCCACCGGGTTTGCAAACATCGCGCCAAAGGAAAAACCAAAGGGGATGTGTCAGCGCCAGGTAGGGCTCTCCAGTTCAATAGAAGTTCCATTTAAAAAAATATGCATCGGATCATGTCCCACTATGTCCCACTCTCATGGATACACCGGATCGACCGAAGGAAACGATCACAAAACCACCTGCAATGCCCTCTCATGGATACAAAGGTCTGACCTCTCATGCTCTGTCCGGCACTGCCCCGTTTCGTGCGCCATCTTTCGCTGTGCCTCATAGCCCTTCGTGGCATCCAGCACCGTCAGCCCTGTGGTAAAACGACGCGGCTTCACATGCAAATGAGCGCTGCAGGCAACTTCTGCGACAGCTCAAGGCCCAAAATATCCTAAAACGGTCAAGCAGCAAATTGAATCACATTTGTGTGAGAACTGTATAAGGAACCATTCCAGCAACTGGATACCCAGCTGCAAGGGCTTCATATTTGCTTCAAGAGGTAAACGCCTTGACCCAGAAACTCCATATGCAAAGAGCTTGGAAAAAGAGTATGAGCTCAGTCTGTGTGAGTCCTACGATGGGGGCCATGTCTGACTTGGTGTTCGCAAACAAGGGAAGCTGCAGTGCTGCAGCCGCTGAATCCTCCCCACCCAAAAGGTGAACTGTCTGGCCTACTCTGGTCTACTGGCTTCACTCACAGTGAGCATCAGTGATGGAATCTGAACAACTAGTCATTTGCTCTCCAAGGCTCACTGCAAAAGCATCGGGATTTGCAGCAAACGTGTTCAACAATGGATCCTATAGGTTTCTACATGTTTACTCAGAAAGCCTCCCACATCCGAAAACCAGCTGAGCTCCGCTGGATTTCCACAGCTCAAGGTGCTCTCTCGCCTAAGGGCTCTCGTCGGAGAAGTCTCAAGGCAGCGTGGCAGGGCCTGGGCGTGAAGGTCTTCGGTGAAGGTCAACTCACCGGTGAAACATGTGGAAGAACTCGCCACACAAAGACCTGAAGTGGAGAAAAAGAAGGGAGGGTGTTGAAAGACCTATAGGTGGAACGGAACAGTTCAATCATGTTCAATCGGTGGGAGCGCTGGTTTGACTTTTGTTCTTTCGCGTGTTTCTAAGTGGCCCAGAAAGCACAATTTAGAGATGAAAGCACCTGTGCTATCGTTCAGGGTGGTTCCATACATTCTCACGATAGTCTTGGATAGAAAATGGATCATTTCCAACCTCCAAAGAAAGAAACATGGCCAATGATTAATTCAATCAGACTCAAGCCCACCCCGGACTCCAGCTTCCACTATCCTCGCCTATCTAAGCCACCATGTTGAGTCAGAAACAATGACTTCGCACATGGGGGCCCACATGATTCCTACTTCATAGAAAAAAGAAAAACGAGGCAACCGCTTTGGTGGGTTGCTGCAGTGATTCAGGTGATTGAAGGGAAATGATCAAATCCCTCTGAGGAGGATTTTGGCCTCGAGAAATCATTTGGATCTCAAAATGGCCTTTCATCACCGCGTGAAGAGGAATTCATGTAGACACGCGGCAAAAGTGATGAGTAACACATGAGAGGATTCTCAAAACCAAAGATATCCCTTCCAGTCGGCAAACAGGACGCTCTCCTTTTCGCTGGGACGATACGATCTGGACGTCCTTTCGGAGGCGAGCGGATGGCTCGCGCGAGCCTACCGTGGAGGCTTCCTCGCAAGCATGTAGACCTGCAGAGGCCAGCCACCATGGGAGTCCCGCAATAAATCCTCCTGACATGAGTGTTGCAGACCATTGCACGACTGCACTGATGGTGGAAGAGGGGAAACCGAGGAAGGTTGAAGCCAGTTGAAGCAGATGTCTGTGTGAGGCTTAGCATTCCAAAGATGGCTGGTTCGATTAGAAGTCTCATTTACTTGAAGTCCACACTTCCATGCTATGATCATAATCATAGGGTGCACCTTTCCAACATCAAGACATGTCAAAACCCTCCACAAAGATCCACTAAGCATTTGGCGGGTCAAACAATCCATCACAATCCCGGATTGCCCGTCCTTCACCTCGGACGGATTGCACCCTGCTTTTGTATTAAGACGGCTGTTCCCTTACCCAAACACTTCATGGGACTGGTAGATATGCCTACATTGACCCCTTTTCAACCACCCCAATGTATGGTATACATGGAGTGTCTGGGTTATAGCACCCAATTCCCCAAACCGAAGCCCATCCCCAAACTGCCCAAAAACATCGAAACCATCCCTCCAAGACCGATCGATCTCCTCCTGCCAGTAGGGCCGGGTCATTCCCAGGAGGTATCCAGACAGCTCGCGCAAGCTTCCCGGCGCATAGATCTCCAAGACCTCCCCGCATCGGTGATCGGTGGAGACCAGGGGAGACCGGGAGTTCGGGGACCTCCGCTGGGGGGGGGGACCCAGCAGGATGGAAACAGCGTGACGGTGGCAGGCATTTAGACCATGCTGAGATTGGAAGGAAACACCATGACTGACAGTTTAAAGATTGTTGTGGCCGCTCTGGTCCAGCTCTGGTCCAACTATTCTACTATAGATCTCAGATCTCCCTGGATATTGAGGACTGAGAGATGAACAATCTAAGTACGACTGTCACACACTGTCATACATGGACCCCTTGCCTTTTGAGTGTTTTGAGTTGAACACCCTCCAAGAAGTATAGACCAACACCACACTACACACCACATCACACATCTCAACACTCCCTAGGGATCCAGTCGTACATTCTCAGAAGGCACTTGGACCCTCTACAGCCACCCCAAACACCTTCTGAGAAGGTACTTGGATCCCTAAAAACTCGTCTTCAACGTTCGGAACGCTCGCCTCGAAGCCGGCGTCTTCCGCGAGCGTCTTTGCGCCGCTGGGCGTAAAGCGCCAGAAGTCCTCGGAGTGGAGGGGCTCCGCGTTGCGTCACAGATCAAGTGCACTCCCCAAAAGAAAGATCCATAAGTTTTTGGGCACACACACCATGAGATCATCATCACCATCATCTTGCATATCCTTTCTGCCATCTACACGGGTGCTTCCTCTCACTGTACCCGGGAAAAGACACATAGACATTTACAGTAAAACAAACAAACACACAAACGCACCCCCAAGCGAGAACACACAAACCAACACAAAGCCAAAACCGGTCCGTCCGGGACCGGTCCGGGACCCGGCGGTCCTGGGGCGCTCCGTGGATCTCACTGAAGAGCGGCGCCGAGAAGGCCAGGACCCTCCGCCGGCGCCCCGCGTCCGAAAGCGGAGAATCTGAGGGACTCATTGGATGGTTGATGGTTGCTTTTCTTTTTGGCTGGAAAATGGGTTGATGGAGAGAATGGGATGGGAAAAGACGACCTCGAGGGATCCATTGGCGAATCGATGTGTTGCTTCACCTGCGGAAGCTTGGCCGTCTCAGATCTTATCGTCTATAGTGCTCTCCACTTCTACAATTGGCTTCGATGACGAATCCTAACCCTTCCCACCAACCAAAGCCCACAGCCAAGGTCCAACACTCCAAGCCCCAAGCAACCACTCCAACTGACAAACCAACATAATTACTGACCCAACTCCACACAACCGTTCCCAATGACCGTCCCAGTTGATCCCCGAAAAAAACTCACAGCATTCCCAAACCATCTGACAGGCAGCACCTGGACCTCCCGACTGCGACATTCGGTGCTGGGTCCCCACAAGGCGCAAACTTGTGCATTCCACCGAATGTACAGCTTCTGGGTGACCAACCAGCACTGATTCACCAAATATTTGTGTCCCTTCCAAAGCCTCTCCGCTCCCGGACCGCGGTTTCGACCTCGGTTTCGACCGCGCGCGACCGCGCACAAGCCGTCCGAGGAGCCCGAGGGGCGCCATCAAACGGAAGATCTGCCGCATCGCCTTGAAGGGCTGACGCAGGTGTTCGAAGACCTGGGGTCGGGTCGCGGGTTGGCGCAGGTGGTCTTCGACGAGAGAAGGCGGTCAAACGATGGGCACGGCATGGAAGGCGCGGCTTTTGTTTAGTGTCAACAGATGTGCACCATGCGCGTATAATTGGCAAGAAGTATTTTATAGTATATATTTGATTTATGATAATGGCCATTTCAAGTTTGGTAGGCAAGTATCAGAGACACTTATAAGTAATAACACAAACACTGCCACCCTTCAAAAACTTGTCAGGTTTTCAAACGAACAGGATCACTTGAGGCCAGGGGTTGGTGACGAAAGCTAGTCTCAAAACGGATGCTATCAGAACTACCCCAGACACGCCATGTATGCCATATGTCAATGTATAGGCATATATGGCATACATTAAGTGTCTGGGTACTATGCTCCCAAATCTAAGGCGTCCAAGAGGGGAGTTGAACCGGTGCAGCGGGGGTCTAGCAGTCTAGCAGTGGAATATTCACTGGGTAGCCGATTCCATCCCCCAGCCAGTAACTTGCTAAAGCACGAGTACCTCCAGCTAGCTGAAGCTAACATCACCAGAGACCACATTCTCCACTAGTTCTTCACTGGGAATAACATCTTAAAGCCGTTGTTCTATCGCCTCGCCTGAGCACAGACCACCAGAGCGGTGGAGTTCTCAGGTACCACCTGTAGCGATTGGTTCACGTGCGTGAAGCGAAAAGCATAAATACAAAGACGGCGAACTTTGGGACCAATTGGGACTGGCATATTGGATCATCTTGGCATATTTACAAAGACTAATTTGAACACTGGCATGCAGCATATCGTCAATATTGACACTCTTCCTTCCATTCACCATATCCCAGTTACAGCGCTCCGAGGTCACTTGCTGGTATAGAACCCATAAGGAACCTGGTATATATATAGAATGTCAACCTACTATAATGAACCCCAAAAACACCACCCCTCACAACCCTTTCACAACCTGGATGGAGCTTGTGGAGCTCGAGCTTCTCGAGCCTATATAATTAGCATTGCAAGATTTGTTTTTAAGATGCGACACATCATCGCCAGCTCCTCAGTTACCTGTGACACAAGTAACTGGGAAGCCTACTGCCCTGCAGATTAGCATGAAACCCTTAAAAACACTGGGTTGTATATAAAGGAAAACGGTTGAAACCACGGGCCAATTCTCCAAGGAATCATCTGCGGGAGGTACGAGTAGGGTTTGAAATCCAAGCTCTGGACATTCCGAACACCCTGCGTTGCTCAGCTTGCTGAAGTTCCATGGCACAGGCCAAGCCAATACATGGAACATATATTTCTTCTCCACGTGTTTCCTTTTGGAAGGTTTTTTTAATGGGACACGGGTTTTTTATGATCCACTAAACAAAAAACAAACAACTGTTTGCTTTCGGTGCCTGGTCAATGGCTTTTGATGGTTCCATGCCACGAACACTGCAGGGACACCGTCGACGAACCCGGCCACCGGCCACCGAGTCGTCGAGTCGGCTGAACTGCCGCGCGCCTGATCTGCAATGTGAATGTCGATCCTCGGGTGATTCTGTTACCGTTGTCTTTCCGTTACGGACAGGATTCAAATTTTGTTTTTTTATTGCACATGCTCGCCTTAGGCTTGCCTTTGGTTTCGCTGTAGTTAATGGTTTTGCTTTGAGTACTTACTCCAAGTGGTTGGGTTGCACCACGGAACAGGAGCTGCATGGGGTTCTTCTTCTCAACAAAACCAACAATTGCCTTACAAACTTTGGCCCTTTCTTCCAAGCCGTGCCTACGGGCAGGCACTAACTTCTGACTCTCCCCACATGTTGATTCGAAAGCCAAAGCACCGACCAAAGCATCCACTGCTTTTGATTTGCTCAACACTTAGATCTATAGAGCTATATGGATTGAACACTTCTGTGTCTTCTCCAGAAAGGCTCTATTGGTCTCGTGAGTCTCGAAAATCACACACCCTCAAAGGATCTCAAGAAACCTCCGATTCTTTGGTTTCGGCCCCTAAAGACTCATACATCTCTTATACCCAAACACTCCATGGACTGCCATATATGTCCCATTGACCCCCCTGTCACCACCCCTGGCCGTTTCTCGGCAGTCCCATGGCAGTCCCAGATGGGTCGTGTCTGAGATAAACACCCGACACTTGGGACTGGCATGTTCACGGTACAGTCCCATGCACCCCAGGTGAACCACCCCTCTGCTCCTATGGTCGGACGGCCGAGGCACAGGTAGTCGCGCTTGCCCTTGGGGCCGTGGTCTCGGCGTTGCGCAATGCCATCACCGTAGTAGGTCACCACATCCACCACCTCGGTGGGTGGATTGACTGGCTCAATGCTCTTTTGGTTAGACGCTGTATGACGCTGTTGGATATTCACGTCTTACAATATGTTGGTTCTTGCCATTTGTCGTTGGGTCTTGTCATCGACGAAGGAAGTCTTATTTTGTTATTATGTCATTTGAGTCATTGAAATTATTTCCAGAAAAGTCAGTCTTAAATTCCTAATACAAATATAGACTAATATTTATATTCATCTTTGGTCAGTGGCTTGGCTCCCGCATGCTGTGAGCACTCCTGTTCTTCCCCAGCTCGATCCCCAGCCTCGCAGAGCTCGCTAAAGAAGTGCCGCGAGTAAGCGCCAGAGTCCCACTCCTTGGTGCCGCTGTCGCTCGCGATGTATGTGTTCCCTTTTGGCCAACAGTGCTTTATTCCCCACCTGCCAGGTGAGGGTTGTTAGATTTTATCACAGCTGTTCTTCCTCCGCCTCCGCCTCCGCCTCCGCCGCCTCCTCGTCCTCCTTCCTCCTTGCTTCCTTCCTCGCCAATCTGCTTCGCCGATCTTGTCTGGCCAGCTCCGGATCGCAGTGTGCACCCCTGGACCTCAACCGCAAGGATCCGATCGCAGTGTGCACCGCTGGACCTCAACCGCAAGGATCCGAGACCTCAACCAGATAGTTTGCCAGATGAAATGCCAGATAGAATGCCAGGTAGATTGCCATATAGAATGCTGCAAGAAGATATGCCAGATAGTATGCCAAATAGCGTGTCAGATAGATTGCTAGATACATTGCCAGATAGAATGCCAGAAAATATGACAGATAGAATGCCAGAAGATGTGCCAGATAGAATGACAGATAGTATGCCAGATAGCATGCCAAACAATATGCCAAATAGTATGTCAGATAGATTGCCAGATAAACACTACCACAAACACACAACTACAAACACAACCACAAACACACAGCCACACAACCACAAACACAACCACAAACACACAACCACAACACACAAACACAACCACAAACACACAACCACAAACACAACCACAAACATAACAACAAACGCACACCCACAATCACACAACAATAGACACACAACCACAAACACAACCACAAACACACAACCACAAACACACAGCCACAAACACACAACCACAACAACACAACCACAAACACACAACCACACACACAACCACAAACACACAACCACAAACACACAACCACAAACACAACCAGAAACACACAATCACAAATACACAATCACAAGCACAATCACAACCACAACCACAACACACGACCACAAACACAATCACAAACACAACCACAGCACACAACCACAAACACAACCACACACACAACCACAAACACAACCACACACACAACCACAAACATAACAACAAACACACAACGACAACACACAAACACAACCACAAACTCACAACCACAAACACACAACCACAAACACGCAACCACAAACACGCAACCACAACAACACGACCACAAAGACACAACCACAAACGTACAGCCACAAGCACAACCGCAAACACATCCACAAACACACAATCACAAACGCACAGCCACAAACACGCAATCACAAACACAACCACAACCACAACACAGCACACAACCACAACCACAACACACAACCGCAGCACACAACCCGAGGACCCACAAGCAAAATCGAGAACTACAATACTCACGACCATGGCAACATGCTCCTCACTATGGCATCAAGTCAAATGATTGAAATGTCATGGTGGGGATCGCTCGAAGTAAAGTAAATTCCAATAAGCACCCACATTTCGCGGACCGAACCGAACCGGACCCATGCTGCCATGCTGATTTTTGGTACTTGGCATGTAACTTTTTGAAGGGGGGAATTCGGTTAGGGGTTTCTAAGGTTTCAGAACATGTTCATGGAAGTGGTGTTGGGGTGCAGGGTCATTCATCACTGCCAACCACACCTTCGACTTCACCCCCCAACAAAAATGTTTCAGCGCCGAAGCTCTAAGCATCTCCGTGGCGATGCCCTGGCCCAGGCAAAGGAGGGATCCTGGAGCCGTCGGCTGGTGGTGGAGAGGAAGTGGCTCATCTGCACACGATCCAAGATGTGTTCTTGGCCTCGGCCGGCCGTTTCACAGCTTCACGGATTCACGGTCGCTGCGGCGCGCGATTTGAGGAATGATTTGAACCTGATGAGAGTCGCGGAGTCTGCTGAGACCGCGGTAGACAGGATCCTTGGTTGATGTTGGCAAAAACAGTTTCAAAGAATGACCGTTACCATACGTTACCCAATATCTATTTCCGGATGGGTCCTCCCAGGGTCAAGCAAGCCCATTGCCATTTCAGTGATCTAGCTAGTGGAATCCCATGGCAGTAGCTAGCGGGCACCAACGCCCAGCAAAAAGCCAAACACGGTCGTCCCATGGCAAACAACATCAAGAGATGCACCACGTGAAGATGAAGATCAATCAATTCCCAGTTCGGCTAAGGCTAAGGCTAAGACTCTTCTTCACGAATAAACCCACCCAACTGGAAAACCTCTTTACATGGGGAGGGGCCAATATAATCATCTTCGTTTGGCTGATGATCTCCCACTCTGGAGAACTCACCCACGGACAGGACGGGGGGCGAAAGGGCCGTTCGGAATGCCCACCACATCGACTCCCTCCCGAGGAAACGACCGCGACCTCGTCCGACCGCGGCGATACGTGGACCGCGGAGCCGGGTGGTTGCTGTCCGGCGTTCCCTTGACGCAACATGAGATTCACTCCCAGCAAGTGGTCCTGGCGTCACGACACACGCCGTGCTGGCAGCCGTGCTGGTCGGGATGAAGTGAGGAAAGGCCGAACGAGCAGCGAAGTCGCTGACGTCTCAATGGTTTGGTCCAACTCTGGCAGTTTGCACTTAATAGCTTGGTTTCATGGATGCTCGTATCCGCAAGAATGGGCCAAGCTTCACATGTGAGCTTATCTGCAAATCCAGCAGACCCTCCTCCTGTTCGCCATCTCGTCAGTTCAAAACAAAACACACTGACCACCACTTCAAGCGCCGACCTAAGAACGATAGCGCCCCGTCTGCGCCTCTTGCTCCACCAGCCACGGGTGTCTCAACGGAAGTAGCTTTTCTCGCCAGAGGCCCAAGAAGAAGCGTACGAACCTCAACCAACGGAGGTTCTGGTTTTCTCACGGCATGACCTTCAAGGGGTGTCCTGTCTGGAGTCCCTTAGTAGTGGGCTGGGGCGAAACCAGCCAGGTGACCCCTGTGAAGGTGCTGGTATATACGTTTACTTTACTAGACATACCTGGACCATCCTGGACCTGGGTATCCAATGGAGATCCCGGATAGTAGTGTAGGGTGGTCCAGCCAGGACACCCAGACAGGATGGTCCTGGTATAGACATTATAGTATATAGATCGACAACATTCTTATTATGGGATCTTATGGGTAACCCTGTCAAGTTGGCAAGTCCTGGCCCCCCCGGATCTTTTGTAATCCATGTTTGTACAATCAACATTGCAAAAACAAAACCACATGCTAATTACACTAAATATATTTGCAAGAGACACTCCATGTATGCCATATTTGACCCCTAAAACAACCCCAATGTAGGCATACATAGCAGTCCCATGGAGTGTCTGGAATTGGCAAAAGACATGCCAAAAAACGACACCACCCACTGCTTTCCCATCCCCATCCCCCCACCAGTATACTTCTCTACCCCAAGCGACGCCTCGCGGGCGCAATCGGCGCCCGCGAAGCACGGGATGCGCCCGGGAGGGCCCACGGGCACCGGCGCACGGGAGGCGTTGGCCACGGCGGAGAGGAAGAGCCTGAGCTGTGTGTGGAGAGGTGTGGCCTCCGTATCGGTGGAAGGGGAGAGAGAGAGGGGTATACCATGGATTTTCTGGAAGAAGTGGTTTTCAGTTTTCAATGGCGGGTACCTTAATTAAGGTACTCCCACCCTGCAGACTCCCCATGGTTTTCAAGAACTTTTGGAGGAGGTTCATGAGACCTTTTGGACAGGTGTGGCTTGGGGCGGCAGGGGGAAGTTGCTGGTATGAAGAGGTGGTTGATCATGACATTGAACAACCTCTCTTCCAGCAGCAGAAATAACACAACAAAATTAAGCAACAATTACAACAAACTCATGTTTCTGCTTATCCCACACCGCAACACCCCCACCCTCCAACCTCGCGTCCTTTTTCCGCAACCATCCGAGGGGCTGGAGTTCATGCGGTTGAAATTGGAGGAACTTCTGCAAGGTCTCCAAACCCAACGGAGGATCTGATGGGTGCATACGGCGAGGCGTTGGGAGGCGGAGGCATGAAGTCGGACGGATGGGTGGGTGGTTTATTTTGGTGTGACCATTGACCCTTGTGACCAGTTTTAGAATGCGACCCTGTGACGTGTTGGTTTCCACAAAAAAGGCGTTCAAAGCGAACGAATGCAGTGCCAGCCAAGTTCTTTACCCCCCCTTTTTCCCGTCTTCACCGTCCTGGTAAGGTGACCTCCGGCGCGTTGGCACAGCACAGCTCTGCGGTGTAGGGTCCACCCCAGCAGCCCGGCCACCGTAGCGAGCAACACGCCAAGTACCATGCCTGGCGTGACTGGCGTGGGTCCTGGCAGGAGTCTACTATGTGTGACTCCCCCTGAAAGGAGAGCACCACATGAAGGACATGAGGCATGGCAACATGAAAGGACATGGTGCATCACGAACGGTGGTGTTTGACACTTAGAGTCCACGCGTGTTCGACCAAACAGGTGGCTCGTCGGAACGGTGGTGGAGTCCTGTCCAAGCAATTGGCTTGATTGGACGTTGACGCCTCTATAGTCGTCGGATTGACCATGTTCTCTGTTGAACCCAGGAGTGCACTTCTTGTGAAATTGATCGTTTTCAACATCGGTTTTGATCTGGAGGATGGTGTTGCCACAATGAAATGAGGGTCGTCCGCCTTTGATAGAAGGAAGTCTTGATCTTCCTTGAAGCTTGCGCAGGAAACGGGTGTGTCATCATTATAACTATCTGTTCTCAGGTCTGGAGACTTGGTGTATCAATGTGAATCAGCTGGATAGCGATCTTAGTGTGTGTGTGTGTATGTGTGCTTCTTGGATGATTTAAGATTCAACATGCTTAGGTAACATCTCCATGACCCGTACGGATTTGACCGACATTCACACCAAAGACTCCTGAAGTCATGCAACAAGGCTTGTAACTTCTGACTCATCAAGACACGTGCAAAAGCAAAGAGCACACCAAGAAAGTCTAACACCCTAAGACTCTGGGCCCTCCAACGGGCCAAGGGTTTGGTTCCATCCCCTGCGAAGATCGCTGAAGGTCCAAGCCCTTTTTGGTGGTGAAGAGCTCTCGGGCCCCGTGGTACAGCCGGATGCTTATAGGGCGGCCCTTCGACCGGAATCCCCTCCGACCGCGGCTCCCACGGCCCACGGTAACCACCGGCGCCTCCGGGCGACCGCCCATGCCCTCCCAGCAGTTGAGCTCCTGGACTCGGTTCGCAAGGAACGAACGTCGTGGCTTCCGAGAGGGTTCCGCTGGGGTTTTCCTGGACTCGGTTTTCAAGTGGTGGAGAGATATATCCCTAGGGCTCCAACCACCTCCTGACAAGATGGTTGGGGTGGGTTTGGGGGGTCTAACCACCTCCTGAGGATATGGTTGGAGCCCTAGGGTATATATATATATATATATAGAGCATGTGAAAGCAAGATGTTACAAGTAAGGAAACTTCGTGCCATTGCGACTACGAGTAGTCTCAAAGCACTGAGAAGATGTAAAAAGCACGAAAAGTGAGGACCATGGAAGACCAATTATCACTTGATTATAACCTTTATACTTTTTTGGACATTCCGGTTGGTCCCTTGGAATTGGTTGGCTAGCTTTATCAATAAACTCTTCTGAGTTTCCACCAGTTCCACCACTGAAACCGACCAGCCCATTCCACCCAGTTCCATCACTTGGCACGACTCTCTGTAGAAGACGTGCACCCTCCCACCGCTCCGGTGCGACAGTCACCGGCGGTTTACGGCCCCGCGGCGCGGGCTCGGTGTGGTTGCGAAGCAGCTGGCCTGGGGCTTGCGTGTTTGAAGGGCGGAAGACGAGAGGGGAGTGCTTTGAGCTTCTTCTTCTCATTTTTTTGCGCATGAATCGTTTTTGTATGGGATTGACCCCTGGATGTGGCTGGTTGATGGGTCTGTAAGAAGGTCTGAAGATGAGCGGAAGGTGAGCTTGCATAGTGTTTGCGAGTGATGGAGGAGGTTAGCACCAGGAACCTGTAAGGGATCCCCAAGACAACTTTTTTTGGGAGCCGTCTCAGTCCTCATGTACCACCCAAGCCCGTTTCTGGGATGGTTTAAGCAAACTGCTCCAAAAGGCAGTCCCCATTTCCCATTTATACCAATCCATCACCAAGCAGGATGGGGTGCACATGGTTTTCAAGCTCCATGTCTTATTGCACTGGGAGCCGCCCCAAATCTCTTGACTGTTTCCAATCTGCTCCGAGTAGAAGCACAAGGGCGGCTGATTAGGTGTATAAAGGACAAGCGGAAATGCACAGGGAGTCCTACACGCCGCCCAAGATTGTCTTTTGCCGAACGACCAATCAATCTGTTTAACCAGATTACTGACAGCTAGGATCCAAGTGATTCCAAATAAAGAGATTAAGACAATGCTTACTAACGGTACGTACATGCATTTTCCAGCTCCGCTGAAATCACTCCAAGTTGGATCATGGTCTTCTTCTTTTTGAAAAGGACACCTTTTTTGGCCCCATCCCAGATCCAGCCAGACCATCCCAAAAGACACTTCGCGCCCCCCCCTTCTCCCTCTCTCACCCTCTTGTCATGGTTGGCCCCCCACATGTCCGAAATCGACGCAGTCTTCGAAAACCACGGTAGTATTCTTACTAGGAACGTTCAGACGCTGGGCTCCTGGCCTAGGAGCACGAACGGAGCACTGCTTCGTAGGTTCTTGCCCAAACCACCACCGCCCAACCAACGGCCGCCGAGCTCACGGGTGTACCGAGCGACAGGTCTGGGGATCAAAGGTCTCCCACCAGCGAGGTCCCATGGGCCACGCCACCGCTGTCTGCGGCGTCGGGTGCCGGCGCAACCTGCGTGCGAAAGGAGGTTTTTCGGCAGTCACCACCGGGTGGGGGCCCAAAAATAGGTCCAAAGTATCCGGGTGGAAGGGTAAATGTGGACCAGTGGCTGAGTTGTAGGATCCGTTCTTGAAGAAAGATGTACCAAAAATCTCCAATCATGCAACTGTTGAAGGGAATCAATTCAACATTGGTGGAGCACTTGGTAGAGCTCGTTCAGGGGTAGTTCAGGTGTTGTTCGATATATTTTCCCTCCAACAGGTTTCCGGGTACCGGATCTGCTGCGGGTCCACATGATGCCCTCGCGGACGGTGATCCTCAAGCACCATACGATGCCCAAGCCTGCCCCCCCCCCAAAAATAGTCTTGATGGAAGAGGGCAGAGGTTGCTAGGCTTTGTGTGATGAATCTTCTCGATGGGGGACGTTCATTTCTTAGCTTGGTGAACCACTGGAGTATCCCGTTTGCAGTTGTGCACCTGGGTGGCTAATTGAAAGACCGTTATATAGTTATTCGCCTCCAAGAACAAATCGAAAAACAATAAGATCTTATATGATCCTATCAGAACTACTGGGGACTTCCCAAAAAAGGCTCACATTGGGCCCCTGGACATCTAAATCCTGTGTGACAGATTGAACCTCCACGACCTCATTCGCCAGGCATAGACGAATGCACTCGCCCGTTGAAAACATGATGCAAAAGAGCAAGTTTCACCCCGAACCGACAGATTGCCCTGCGGACGACGCGGACAAAGTGCAAATTCCAAGGTGCTCCAGGGAATCTTGCTCACTGAGCACTCCAAATCCTTGGGCTTCTCAAGGTTTCTCAATTGGGTGTTCTTTTCGGTTTGGAATCATGATGAAGCACGCGAATTCCTGAAAGCATTCCAGGCAGTGGTATATTAAGTCGTTATATCCGTACATGGCACGTAGCGTGAATTTTGACGCATGTTGTCAACTCCTCTTCAGCCCATCTGCATCTCCCTTCGTCTAGTGGCTTGCTCCTGAAGGACCTGAAGGACTATCCTAGCCTCACCTTCAATCCAATTTCGGGATGCCATGGGAGGACATGGAGAACTAGAGCATACTAGAGCCATCTGATATTCTTAACACATCTCTGTCTGAGCAACTTCCCTCCCTGCTCTTCTGTATACTGAAGAGAGAAGCAAATTAGGTCTCCAGGTCAAGCCTTCCTGTTTGATCCTTTCTTCAACCTGGATCTTCCAACTGTGCAACAGTTCTGCCTTTTTCATCAAACCAGCCAAGCTCGGCACACATCTCTTGCACACTTGGACGATACTAAAAAACAAGTCTGCTTCCGGCTAGGCATGGCAAGGCTCTCACGGGCAACTCGTGGAAGAGCTCTTGGTGGCTCACGAAGTTCATGTCCTGCGGAGCAGCCCGGAAAACGGACGCGTGCGGATGCGGCACCCGGATGGAACCAGGCAAACGGGGCGGGATCTGGGTGAGGAGGGGACCTTGTGGGGATGCCACTGCAAACCAAACTCTTCAACAGGATATAATTAGGTACCTTTATTTTGAGGGGCATGGCTTGCCCTTCGAAGAATTACTTCAAGCGGTGGAGATCATTGAACATTAAATCAGTGCATGGGCCAAGTTGGAATCACCATGCTTCGGTTCAATGGGAACCCATCCTTGACTTATATTCGGTCTAGATCAAACACGACCCAAGCCTAAGTCTTCCAGGGTCTCGAACCACAAAAAACATGTGACAGTGAAGAAAGCTCCACAAACCAGCAACAAAGACTTATCCGTTGGGTCTGTCCTATTTCCAGGGCCCAGTGGATGATGATCGTTCGGTTGCAGGAATAGTGATTTGCTTGTGACACCTGACGGCTCTGCAGGTATCTAAGACACTAAGAAGTCCCATTTGGGAGATCCACTGAGCTGGGTCTGGGCAGCCACACCCAAACAGGCCGGCTCTGGTTTGTGGTACTCCTTTTCCACATGCGTGAACCATCTACCGATCGGTGTGGCCTCGAGCAGCTGCACCCACATGCCCACCGCCACATCCACTGGCATCTCCGCCTGTCGTGAAGGGAAAATCTATTCCAACTGCTGGACTTCCAGGGGGAAAACGGGACGATTCCAGGCGCTCCTAGTAGAACAGTGGTGATTCCGTAAGACCCAAATTGTCAGGTTCACTCTTATACATATAGCATGTACATAAAGTCCACTTGGAAATATTGGACCCAAAGAGCTCCGTGGAGAGGCATCCCAATGGCAATTCCCTTCTGAAACAATGAGCAATGGTAGAAAAGAACCCCCATTATTGCTGTCCTTCCCGAAGAAAGTCTCTGGAGGCGAATCCAAACGCATTCGTCGCAAACGGCGTGCTCCCTCGATGAACGGTTCAGCGGCGGCTTCACGGTTCTGCTGCGCCTGTCGTAGGGGCACCTTTTTCGCCATCTCTGACAAGAACTTTGCCACGTCTTTGCTCATGACAAAGCCCATGCCATGGGGGAAGAACGGTGCCCGTCGCCGCCAAAGGTAGCTCCTGACGCCAGGACGAATCAATGATTTCCAGTGCAGTGCTCCGATCTTGAAAGAGCCATCTGGGCATTTAACACTAAACCATCACCCAACAAAAAATGTGTGATCACTTTGCTGTAGTGTGTTGCCTAGACCTGATTCGGTTGATGACCTTATGAGTGCTCAATCAGCCAACTGCTGATTCAGAGGAAAATGCACGTCAGGTCCACCAAAATGCATGTTTGAACATGCATGAAGGAATTGTGCCCCGATTCAGGTTGCATCTCTTGAAGCATGAGGTATTCTAAACTCAAGTGACACCTGCCACCATGTTTCAACAGAGCTCACCAATTCCCTGCGCAGCAATCACTTACTTAACTCCCGTCCTTGTCCGTGTGCACACCAACACCAGACCCAAACCAGAAACGAAGCTCCAAACGAAGCTCCCGAGCTCAGCAACGTGCATGTTTGCGGCACAAATCATGCATGTCTGTGGGGGATGTTGGATTCGTCGTTTACAGAACTCATGTGACGTCCCGGAATCGCGCGGTCTTATTTTTGGGTGGGCGACCTGTTGGCAAAGAAGCTCGAGCAGAACGTGAGCAGTTCTACTTCTTCTCTGGATCTCCCGAATCCATAGAAGCGAATCCCCCAATGCGATCGTTTCTATTATATAATTAGCTCATAGCTCTTGATGGCACCTCTACAGCCCCACCGACGAGACGAATGAAGTGGGTCGTGGGCGGATCTCCTCTTGTCGCCGTGGGCGAAGAGCGACTCTTCCAACAAGCATCCCTGCCGACTCTGCGAACGTGGTGGTTTCGCTGGCGGAGCCCGGCAGGAGTGGGGCGAAGCCCCCCATGCTGCGACCAGCCGGCTCGTCTACCGCAGGTTTTTTGGGGTTTCTCTGTTGTTCATCCTCAACACCAGGTCACCCATGTCAAAGTCAGTGGCAGAGATCGTCCGAGCAGGCTCGCAACTGCGTGCAACCGAGCAGGCTCGCCACTTGATGCCACTAAGCAAAACACTAGTTTCTCCACATATAGGTTGAAGACCGCCTGCTAAATAGGTCCTGGTACAATACAGGTCAAAGTGCGTAATGTGGACCTTGAAGTAGGGGGTCCACCATCAGCATCAATTCGCTGTTTGCGTTTGGTGACCTAGTTGGAACCCCATCATCAAAAATAGCAACTCAATGGCTACTTGGGAGGAACCAGGTGGAACCAGCTGGTGGACATAGGCAGGGGACCTGTGAATTGCTCTGAAGATCTTGGTAAACATGGACTTACTGATAACATTCATTGGGCAAACATCACAGTCATCAATCCAATTGTTCCAGCTGCTTCAGGTGTTCACAAAGAGTTGGGAATTCTCCAACTAGAGAAGTACTTGACGATCTGCCCAACTCCGATCTTGGTGCTCATATATCTCATATCGTCGGGTCTTCTGCACCTCTCGCACTGTCACTGCTATGTGAATTGCAACTTGCCACAGTCCATGGTGGCCATGGGCAGCGGGAGGTTGCCCCCAAAAACGCGCGCGCATTCTCACCTGCATGACCTTCTGCTGTGGCAACTGCTCCACCAATTGCAAGATCACCTGCAGGCGACAGCAACCAATCTTGAAGCCCAACCAAAACCAATAATCTAAAACTATTTATCATTCAAAAGTACCGTTAAATGATGATGCAAATGAAGTCTATGTCATACTATGGCATTCCCTGCATAACCAAAGAAGAATATACATAGCTTTTGGGTAACCCTTGTCGGTTTCCACGTTGGCAGAACATGCAAAAAAATGCATCGCCCATTCAAACCTTCAAATCTCAAGACTCCCTGAACGATCATCTCTTTTGGTGTAGCTTCCAAGAAAGCCACTAAGGAATCACTCAAAAATGGCAGCCGTGGGCACGTTGACGTTCACGAAGGAGCGGTGGTCCAGGAAAAGCACAAAGTCGGCACTTCCAAACTGCTCCTCGACCGTGTCTCTGCCACAGTCGGCTGGCGACGTGCTGAGCACCGTGACTAGCACCGTGATTTGTTTGGCTGTCTTTTGGCTGACTTGGCAGGCAAATCGGGCGAGTCCTTTTAAGTGGTTTTCATAGTGTTGGGTGAGGTTGCATGCCGTGTTGGCGCCTCTTGGATAGGGTGAAAAGAAGGTCTTTCTGGCCAAGCTTAAGGGGCGAATGATCCACTTGGAAGTCCTCATGATCCACATGACCTTGAGGAGAAGCCTGAAGCGAAGTCGCACGACTTTGTGAGGATTAAAATGGATTAATCACTGCATCTTCCTATCCTTTGCTATCACTGCATTACCCTTGGTGATGTTCCACATGTAGATTGTGAATCGTCACCAAGTCCTCAAAATATGGCCTGGCCCAGATCAAGGAAGAATCCTTCAGGATAATCTATAGGATTAGAGATATGCCTTTGGCTGGGGGGCTTCTGGCAGAACATGCTTCACAGTCAACTGTGCTATTTGGGGAGGGCAAGTGTGAACACAATTCGTTCCTTGGGCAAGGCCGATCAATCATGCGAATTCCAAACTGTTCAGCACAACTTGTGAACTCTGAGTTCAATCTCCGAGCAGGAAACATTGAGAGCATCATAAATCATTAAACAAAAGCCTTTTCCAGTTTGCACGTGAAAGTGCCCAGATGCCCTTGTTCGATCGATTTGAGGTCCCTCATGCTCCCCCTCTTCATCCCGTTTTGGGCACGTCCTCCACGATGGGCCAAGCATGTTCATAGCCGTAGGAGCCATCCGCTTGCGATCGCAAGATCACCATGTCCTTCTGCCTCTGGCGGTCTGCGGACTTCGCGTTGAACCGGTGCTTTTGACTTCAATGATTTCGATCCAGGTGAGGAGGAAACGCGCGCGCTACGGGGAGCCAAACCAGCACGAATGCTGTTACTGCGACAAGCTGTGCCAGTGGGTTGGAACTGCGTGAAGTCTTGGACAAAGTCTGTGAGTTGCTGAGGCATCCTACTGGACTCTCTCTAGCTTCAAGTAAGAGGATCACTGCCTGGGCTACAAGAAATCCACATGTCGCCAAAAGCAAGGTCCGGGGGTTGTGCCGGACTGTGAGCAAAGCATTTCTAAATGAATTTATTAACTTATTACTTAAGCATCACCTTCCCCATTTATCCCCTTCTCCTTGATGCGTACAGGTGGAGACACAAATCCCAGCCCAAATGACACCAAAACTACAGGTCGTTGCAGGTTTCTTTGAAGGATGTAACTCCACCCCTCAATCGTTCCCACACATGCTCCTCACACTGAAAACACTCCCCACCCCACTCACCCTCCTCACTGCGCGAGTTGTTCGGCGCCTCAAGAACTCCTCCAGGGCCCGTTGACGCTTCCGCGGCCCGGGCGGCGTCTTGCCCATGACGAAGCGCCACGCCGCGCCGCCGCAGCGCAGCGCGCGGCGCAGCGGGCGCCGCCCACGCGACCTAGGTCGCGCAGCGAGGCGCGGGCGGCGCCCGTGTGGTCTGGTGACAAGAAGAAGAGTGACTTCGGAGGTGTTCTTTTTTGCGGAGAATTTGGATTGTTGACGTTGATATTGGTTAATCCAATTTCGGTCTTATCAAAGAAATCTTGGCAGGAACGGGATCTACGACCAACCAGTCCAACTTTGAAGAATCAACTGTGATTATTAATTAAGCTTCCAATGAAAACTCTTCCAAGTAAGGTGTATGATGAGAAATGCCTCCAATAAAAGTGGACTTGGTTTTCTTCAGCCATGGCCTTTTTGAGTGACATCTCTATCCCGCCAAGCACTTGTTCAACCATTTTCAGTGTGCCTAGACCCGCCCTCCAGCGGTTCCATCAGGGTCCACCCCTGATCTCCCTCCACCAGTACCAGCACCGCTAAGTTGGGTCCAAAGGGCTCTTCCCAACGGGAGCCGAAGATCAAGATCCTCAGCTTCGGTGTGGCGCCAGGGGTCCAGCCGGTGCTCCGGTCAGCCAAGGAGAAGCAACCACAACCACTGGAGAAGTCCGAGCAAAAAAGGGGCGCGATTCATGAAACCATATGAAACCAACATCCCAACATTTGATGATTGATGCCGACATTCAAGAAGTGCCTTGAACATGATGGATAATCATGTAACTATAATAACACTTAAACGTCTTATGAGTCATTATGTGTTTCTCTCTTAAAGGAAACAGTTTTTTAAAGTCCCCATAAGCAACAAATCAATTCCATTCACACCAAAGAGAAACTACAACTCACAAAGCACGGAAGACAAAGAATCAGTCTCCCACGTCCCACAGTTTGAAAGCAATCAAAGAAACAAAACAACTCCAGATCTTCCGCTCTGTCACCTGGATCTTTCATTTCCCATCCTCCTCCCTGGAGAAGTTCTCCCAATCCCATCCTTTCCAAGCATCGCCAAGCGCACCGACCGCCCCAATGGCGCACCGCCCGTGAGGTGCTCTTCGAAGTCCTCCGGGGCGCCCGGCACGTCCTCCATCAGCGGCTCCTCCTTCCGCGGAGTGGCGTTGTGAGTCGAGTCCCGCGCGCGAGTACCGCGCGACGTCCATCGACGTCCTCCAAGAGCCGTGGAGTCTCATCGCCACAAATGTGGCAGTTCAACCTGCGCAGCTTGGCCGGCAGTTTTCTTGGAATGAAGCTGAGATCTCAGTCCCTGGCAGAAGATGTCTCATGTTGCTGCATCACGTACCAGCCATCATTGCCGCATTGAATTTGCAGGACGGTCAACAAAACTCGGTCCCAAATCACATGGATGTAAAAGCATGGAGGTGGCTGTCGCGTTAAATCCTTCAGGAACCATTCACAAACCAGCGCTCTGGTCGAAATCTGGATTATTCTTCTTTGACTATCAACACTTAGCAACATGCTATATGGATCCAACCTTAAAAAATGGTTTCACTCTTCAAATCACAAAAACAGCACAGTTTCTATGTGGATCCTCAAAGATCCTCCCATCCCTCCCCGCGCCTATCGAAGGTCTTCCAACGCTCAAAGGTCATGCGATGAGTCACCACTGCTGCCTTGTCGCAGGGCAAGGAGAAAAGGCCTCCACGAGGCGACGCGATGAGCTCTGCTACTCCTACTTCCGAAAAGCACCAGCACTGATAGTGGACCATTGGTCCCTATTACAGGTTTACAGTGGTTTCAGAATAGATGGCACAACCCCCAAGATGTCTATTAGATGGGGGCCAATAGAAACCACCTCTTGGGGGGTTGTGCCATCTATTCTGAAACCACTGTATGGAGAATGTGGGTGTCTTGCAAGAGGTGAAAACCACCACTTGACAAACACTTGTGGTTGGGTGTAGTACTGTAGGTGCTTCAAGGAGGATTAAGAGATGCTTCTTGGACTTGGCAGCAGCCTTCGACCAGTTCCGCATTATTCCAGTGAGTGGTCAGTTTTGGTTTTAACCCTACACCCACCGTCCTTCATACCGGAGCAAGAACGTAGCACACCTGTATTATGCCAGAAACTAGAAGCATCAAGAGCCCAGCATAGCCCACCTCCGAACATGTGTAGAACTACATCCAAACACAAACCACCTATTGTATATACCTGGTTTGGATTGTTCATCCCGCTTCCGGTGAAACACCTTTAAGTTCACGCTTTCAGCTTCCCACCAACGGGCTTCTCTCAACCCGATCAGACTCTCCCGTGGAGACTGTCTCGATAGCGGCGGGTAGCACAGCAGTCGCGTGGCGCCTCCAAAGTCTTTGTGGTCATAGAACCAAGGCCAGTAGTGCAAGAAATGCATATGTTCGATGCTCCTTGGTACCAAATAAAATGATAAACAGCCCTGTCCTCAAAAACACCTGGAACGAAGCTGATCCCACTGTTTCAATGACCCAGCAATCCATTTTTCCTGAGAAGCCAGTCAACTCGAACTTGCTGCTGATGGAGCAAGAAGTTCAGAACTCATCGGACGCCACATGGAAGAACCCTCTGCAACTAGCCAGTACTTGGCAACCATGTGGCTTGCTGACTTGTTTGGGTCTGACGAGCGCCACGTTCATTTTTGGACTCCACCATGGTTCATGGTCTGGCCCAGCGGTCCGGGTGGCCCGGAGTAACCCTGGCCTTACCTACTGCCGTCACGTTCGGATGCTACGAACGGGGCTCCTGGCCTTACTACGAACGGAGCGGGCACGGATGCTACCCATTGGTTCCAAGAGTCCGTAACCAAAGCCCGAAGAGCATGTCCTCAGAGATGCAAGGCAGCAAACTGACGGTTGCAACTTCGGAAGGCGGACGATATTTGTAGTTCGATGGAAGGCAGTGACTAAGTAGTGTGAAAGTTTGTGTTTCACAGTCAGTCTTAAGTCTATCAATCACAGTCTATCTATTTCATTAAGTCAGTCTCCCTGCATCAGTCGGGAGACCGATGGAGACCTGTGGAGACCTGAAAAGAATCGAAACACTGCCAAAGCAATCTCAGAGTCACCTCACTCAACAAACACACGACTAAATACGTGTCAAATCCTAAAACACAAGGTAATCCACACTACTACTAGTCTGCACTTGGATCTACTCTGCATTGCCTGCAAGAACCAGTGTTGGAGACAAACCAAGCAGCTGCCGCAGGTTACATGAGAACTCTAGACCCTTCGATCGGGGTCTAAACAAATGTCTCTCCGCAATGAGCATCGACGTCTTTGGGATTCTTTGGAAGGACATGCAGTGCAACCAATGCAACTGCCATCCAACAAAGCAGCAGTTGCCCAAGATTAGTGTACCAAATGTGTGCATGAAAATCATTGAACATCCATAATAAGTAACTGAACCAAAACCAATGAGAATTCCTCTTCACCGTTCGCTCTCTCCTTTGCGAAGTCACCGTTTCGGTCCGTTTCGATCCCTCGCGGGCGAAGAGACATCGTTCCCGCGCAGCTTCAGCGACAAACCCAGCTCTGCCAGCATTTCTGCCAGGTCTGCAGAGATGAGAAAACCTCAGACGGTTTGGTGGCCGTTTCTTAAAAAAAACAAACAAAACACGTCACCTCCATACATAGATCCACCATGTCACAGGAGAGCTATGAATCTCTGGTTCTGGAGGGCGGTTTCACAAATCATATTTGCACCAACGTATTCTCACATGGTCACACGATTATTGTTTGTAGGAAAATATTACGATGCCGAGAATGCAACGATGAGCAATTACCATAATCAGCATTTCATAAAGCTGTGAAAACAACATCATAATGTGATATTATTCACGCGCCCAAACATTTTCTTCTTTGAGCTTGCGTGAGCCACCTCAGACCAGAGTTTGATCATTGGGAAGCTGCTAAGCAATCTGACGGGTTGCCAAGCAATCTGTCCAGCTATCGTGACAGATAAAACACCTTCATTGGATGTGTTGGACGCTTCGTATACGCTTGGCCCATTGGGCGAACGAGCAACCTCTACGAATCTGATTCAAGTGGGGCTACCATTCTGCACATCTCGGTTGCTTGTTTGGAGACTTTGTCCTGTCAACCTTTCTCTCCGCACCAGATACTCAATCACACGAGAAATCACTACTTTAGCATACAATGTGTGTAACATGACAGGACAACTCACATGTCCTTTTCTCCTCCAGCCTTCCTCCCACCCCCTGCGACCGGTCTTCGCCAAAGAGCCCATTCCATGTGCGAAGATCGGCACCTTGGAGGGCGAGCCCAAGTAGATGTTCACCGAATACTCCTGACGACACGAAGAACAGGGACGACCGGGACGACTCTGGAGTGGTTGATTGGTTGATCCATTGGAGTGGTTTGGGGCGTCAATCCATGCATTCCATACCTGAAGTGTTTGGGTAAATCAAATGTATAACTATATACGTTTACACACCCAAGTTATATCAGTAATACATATATGTAGGTGTAGTTGTTTAGAGGGCACAGCTTCCAAACCCCCTAAACAAGACAACTG
>CAXAMN010005903.1:128539-140657 GCA_963970005.1 Durusdinium trenchii
CAAAATAGGGAGACCTCCCAAAGATCCCCTGGAAAAGGATCCAACAACAAGCCTTAGTTGGAGGTCCCCCTATTTTAATACACCCCCATATACCTGGATCTTCCAACGACCAATTTCTGCCATTTCATCCACAAAAATCAGCCAAACACCAGAAATTTGGCATAGTAAGTTGGAAGATCCTACCTAGAACCTGATTGACCCCTGTTTTGGAGCCAAAACATGGTCTTTTCCTATCAAAACAGAGGTCAAAATGGGTTCTAGGTATATATAAACCTTTATCCTCACATGCTATGGAGCAGTCTTCACTCCTGGACGATTCCTCGTGTTTCATGCCAGCGCTGCGGGATCGTATCGATCATGTTGCCCACGTAGACCCTCCGCTTTGGCAGCATGTACCTGATACCAGGGGCCCCACTGGGCCCACAAACCATCAAAAAACATGTTGGTGTTTTTTTTTTTTCCCCAGCAAAAAATCATGGTTGATGGTTTGTGTATGTGAACAACTTTATGTTTCATGGGTTTGAGGGCTGGTAGAGCTGATCAGCTGATCCTCAAACCAGGGCCCGAATCCCGAAGAATGCCCCTCGATGGGTCGCCCAAGTGGATGTCATGGCCTCTGCAAAGACTATATACCTAGGGCTCCAACCACCTCCTGAGAAGATGGTGGGGGTGGGTGCCAGGGGGATCTAACCACCTTCCGAGGATATGGGCCAGGAGCCCTAGGTTTGTACCTATGTTCCGAATACTAAGGGGGGGTGATCTACGTCAATGCCATCTCTGCAACACTCCAGGTCCTTGCAAGTTCAGGGACCAAACCTACGCTCCTTGACTTTTTGCCGCAGAGCAGAGCCCTTCGCACTCTCACCTCTAATGACACAGTGTTCTTCCTTGCTATTTCATCAAAAGCATCCAAAAACGCATGTCCTTCACATTCACACCCCTGTAATTCACGCACGAAGCCCCTCTCTGGGACGATCGCCTGTCATCATTGGGCCTTTGCTTTTGGTCGCAAGTTTCCCTGTTGAGCCCCTGACTCACTACATTTTGTGAGAAAGACCTATGGATGGCCACAAACCATCAACCTCTCGGCGTCAATCAAAGTTCGCAAGGCTACTTGGTGAACTGGTGGAAGATGAATCCTATAATAAAATCTGAGTATCTCACCAAATATCCACGCCGTTCACCTATTTCCCACCAGTCAGGCCGGTATTTCTTTCCTTTCCTCCGCTCTCCACAGACCCCGCCCCAAAGAAGCATTTGGGTCTTCCACTCCCTCCAGTCTTCCAGGCGGCGTGAGCTCTAAGGCGTTGCTCAGGCTCAGGAAGCTGTCGTCATCGGCGACCTCGCTTCCAGGCTCCACACCGCGGGGGAGGAAGACTGAGAGGTGTGGGGCTCCAAGGTCCGTCCTGTCCGTGGTTCAATCGTTTTTTTTTGGGGTTAAACAACCATGGATGGTGATGTATACATATGTGCAATGATATAATGATATTATACATGGTTAACAGATTATATATAAAGTATCATTATATAATATGGTTCGGTTGTAACAATGTATCATTATATAATGATGTCTTACTCCAACGTCATCCCACATCCACTTCTTCCCTTCAGGATCAAAGAAGAGACTCTTCACACACTGAGGACGTCATATCACGTCATGGTGCATGTTAAGTGGCTAAGACATAGTCATAGGTGAGCTCGAAGCGAAGGCGTCGGAAACCTCAGTTTGAGGTTCAGCATGCTCTTCGTGTTGCGGCCTTGCGGCCTCTTCGCTGAAGACTTCAGCAGGTTTTCAGATGAATGCTGGTACTTTTGTGTTTCGGACAAGTGAAAGGTTCGAGCTTTGGCCCTGGTTTGCAATGAAACTCCCATTCACTGGCCAGACTCCTCTACCAGTTTGTAAGCCTCCAAAAGGCGATCAACACTCGGCCCAAACATGAGTTGCAAATCCCTTGCTTCACGGCACAGAGGATTTTGTTGGATCAGAAAAGACCTCACCAAACAGGAACCCATCAGGTGAACATCTCTCCAAGAAAAAGCACCGATCACTGCGAGGCGAGACAAGTCCGAAACGCAAAGAAATAATGCTCTCTGCGCACAACGCCACAACGCCCACGCACCACGCCGAAGAAAAAGACGGCGCAGCCCAACATACGGCGCCGCCCACGCGCACGGAGCGGGCGGGGAGCAAATGATCAACTTCAGGAGCTCTGGATTCGGCTCATGGAGATCTCGGCGTGAGCTCTATGTGCCACGGATGTTTTTTCGTTGTCGTGGGGTGAAGAGGTGGCACATATCCATGTGGACATATGGACATGCGTTGATCATGATTCATCATGATTCATCATGTACATTACGCTAGATGTGCATGGATTTCTATTGATTTGAAATAGCTTTTTTGCCTGAAAGCATCTCCCATCGGAGAACAGCGACGCTTTCTCCTCTCAGATGAACATCAGGTTGAGGAGAGGAGCCGGTACCATCCAATGGCTTTGCACTGGGACTGGGACTTCCAAGAGAGGGTGCCGGATGGAAGCATCTGCCCAACCCATCCAAAATCATCCTCCCCCCCCAAGAAACCCATTGAAACATCTGAAACCGTGGCTTTTCTCCAGGTTTCTGGGCTTTTCTGGGCTTTTCTGGCTGGGCATGGCTGGGCCACCGTGCTGTAAGCATCCCCCACATGCCGGTAGTCGATCCTGAGACTCTCCAGATATCGAGGTCGGTCAAAAGAAACCGCGCTGGTTTCGGTGGTTCTCGGGTGTTTTGTTCGATCTTAGAGGTGCATTTGCAGCGCATCTTCGGGTTCTTTAGTGTTCATTTTGCCGCGCTTCCTTTCTTGGCAGACATTGGAAGAAAGGAAGGACGATACAAAGTGAGACGATAGTCCATCCATCCATATCCATCCCCGTACTCTTGGCACAGAACAAAGCAGAATTAAGTTTGGAAGAGATGACGTGGTCATGATCACAATTGGAAGAACACTCTACGTGTGCCTGCATCGCCATGCCGATGGGGGTGCATGACTTATTTTGTGGGAGACGAGTTGAAATGCGAGGGTTTTTCCATGACCAAGTTCTATTGTAACAATCAATGCAATGGTTGCAGTACAGGGCGTAAATAAAGTTCACGGCCCGCGGCCTAAAATCAACGTCTACTTTTTGAACTACTGCCCAGAAAAAGTAGAACATTAAGTGTCGAGAAATGATTGATCTTTTGAAGACCTACGTTGGTTCATTTGCCGTGCGCATGGCTTCTCTCTGGTGGTCTGTCATGAACAAAGAGGCCGTGCATGATGAACTGCATTGAATTGTGGAGATGTCACATGTCTATCAGGAATCCATGGTGCTTCGTCTTCTGTTCTCACGTGAGTTCACCTAGGACCTGGTGAAGTCACAAGATGTGAGGAATGCTTCTCACCTGCTCTCCTCCTCTTAAGCTCCATTCATACCAAGCCTTCAACGCCCAGTCCACCTGAGTGAGGGCTCCCGAGTTCCACTGGGCGGCTCGTCCGGACCGCCCAAGAGCTGCACATCGTCGTGCTTCTCCTGCTCTTCGGTCGGACCGACTGGGCGGCGCTCGGTATACCGACCTTCAGGGCCTAAGGAGGCTCCGTTGGAGTTGGGTGGTTGGGTGGTTGGTGGAAGCACTGTGGTGTGTGGTCCTGGGAAATTCGATCCAGAGACGCAAACCTGCCCAAGTGTTGGTGATTCCTCCATTGGGGGGAAGGACATGGAATGACCACAGGTCATTCACCGCCTGTCTGCTGGACCCGTCTGGCTCCAGCTGCAAGGCAAAAGGACTCCAATGACTGATCAGGAACCCCTGAAAATTCTGAAAACCATCCTTCCAAATCATAAGCCATCAAAAGCATATGAAAGTCCACAGCATATGACTTTCCTATGATTTTCCAAGTTCAACAGCAATATGAAAGTCATCCTTAGCACCTATCATAAGCACCTCGAAGTCATACTCATCTGCTTCCATCCGTGTGAAATTTGCCTACGAATCCTTCTTGTGCCACATAGATAGTTTGTATAATTACATATAACTACGTTATTGTAACAACAACAACAACAACAACAACAACAACAACAACAACTTCAACTTCAAATTAAGTAAACATCTAAGAACATGCCACCACATATCACCACCACTAGCACCACCCCTTTGCCGCTTCTTTCCCGCCCAACCCGCCCCGTTCGAATCGGCCCTTCGGTCCAGCTCCGCCAAGGCCAGCGGGACCAAGCGCTTCGGCGCGTCGCCCAGTAGGAAGCGCCAGGTCATCGACCCACCTGGCACCGGAGCGGATCCGGAGCGGAGGCCGAGTCCGCTGAGTCCGCTGAGTCCGAGGCGAGGGGCGGAGTTCGGAGGCGAGGTTGAGGAGAGGAGTTGAGGGATGTCCATGGAGACCGGTTGGTGAGTTAGAACACCTTTAGTGCATGGGTTTGGTTCCTATATTTGGTGAATCCCCCCCCCAACAAAGGAAGCAGCTGTTGTGCTTTTGTGCGGGCTTTGGGTGGGGTGGGCAACTCCGCGGGGGTTGAGCTTTCTTTGGGCGCAGCTACGCGCGAGCTTGAGTGCCATGAATGTGTCGATTGCGATTGAATGGATTGATTCTGGTGCTGCTGCCGGAACAGTGAGTTTGGCAAAATGCTGACCCACTGACACCTGTTTTGAGGGGTAGTAGTATTTTGGTATATACATATCTTTGCTAAGGAGTTTGAATTTGCTCTGATTGTGATTTCTGATCACCTCCACATAGAGAAGCCTTGATAGTCGGATTGTTCTGGGATTGGTGTGGTGTGGCAATTCATCTCAGTACTCGGATATGGCTGTGGGTCCTTGCAGTCAGCACTGTGGGGACCCCCCATTGCATCTTGGAATTAACATGGAAGTGGAGTTCACCCCCTGTTTGGTATTCAGAAAATGGTCTTCCAAGGGGCCATGCCATCCACTTCCATGTTCGTTCCAGGAAATGATCTGCATGCCGAAGTTGCCCAGAAACACAAATAGAACAACTATGAACAACTTGTATGAGTTGTCCTCCACCAGTTCACCAACTATTTTTGTTGGAAAAGATAATGCCGCGTGCGCCGCGTGCTTTTGGGAGCCCAGTGGTAATATACCTGGGAGCCAACCTGGCAATGTAATCAAAATGGCCAGTCTTCTCCACTGCAACAACCCCCCCAAAAAGGAGCCTCAGTTCTGCGCATGCGTGGCATGTGTGGCATGAATTTGCACAAGGGGTGCTACCTCCAGAGTGCCCACAATCCTACTTGGTCTTCCTCGATGCTTGCAGTCTCATTAACACACAGTGACCCCCGAGCCGATATCAATCTCAAGGCTGTCAGCATAACTCAAAACTCTGTCAAAAATGACTTCTGACAACTCCCCTTGGCTACCTCACACCAGCTCACTTTGTATAGCATGTGACTAGTGAAGTGATCTCTCCAAGCACGGAGACTCTCCAAGCACGAACTCAAACTGCCCGCTTTGGCCTATCGACTCATTTGGACTCCGGCACCCTGCCTTCAGGCGTGCTGCGACGACACCAAATCAACCCATTCCGCAGCAACCTCAGCGACACCATATGTCACAGCATTCCAACGAGTGGAGTCTCAGAGTGTCCCCTCAATTCCCCTCAACTACCAAGCTCTGCTTTCAACCAGTCTTGTGGCTCCAGTTCCCACCCCCAACACCGGCGTTCCGTTGTGAGGTTTTAGCCGCTCGCCGGTCAAACTCTGAAGCCGACCGCGCAAAAGAACCAAAAACCTGGCTGCCCAGTGGCTGGCGCCGCTGGAAGTTCCGCCAGATGCTGGTGACCAAGGCCACCAAGCGAAAGTGATGACGCCCATCCGTCGCACGGTCCGATGCGGCGTTGGTGGCTTCCGCCTGGAGAACGCGCGTTGGCCGCGGAAGGTGCTGGTGGGAGGTGGGAGGTGGGTTGGTCCGACTTGTTTCTGCAAAGACCAGGCGTCCAGGCGTGGTTACTATAAACAATGTTTTTCACGTGGGGAGACCCACGAAGGACATCAAAGCCTGCAAATGTATCTATAGTATTATGTAGTGTGGCTTGACAAGTCTAATTTTCACATTGCACTCGCTTGAATCTCTCAAAGCAATAACAAGGAAGTCTTTTGGGGTGTCTGGAGGCAAGCAAAACTGCCACAAAATGGGCCACATTTGCTGGACGTAATTACACACCAACAACCTGAGTCACGACAGTCACGACCTGAAGTCAATCAACTGGTCAATCAACTGGTTCCGAGTGCTCGGTCCGATTTGGTCAATCCTGGAATCAGCTGTATCCGTTTTCGTCCCTTCTGCGCAAGTCTTCGACACCCTCACGTACATCTAGTAGGTGGCCTTTGTCCGGAGGCCCACAGGTCCGTTCTTCCCCCCCTATCGGTGCGGACTCCGCATCAAGACCGCCAACACCCTGTATATGAGGGCTCCATGTCCCACCCACATCCTGTTCGGTGGTCTTCGACCTCCCCCCCTTCGGGCACCACTCTGAGCACGACCGACCACTCGTCACGAACGACGATGAGCACGACCGGCGCCTGACGATGCTGCTGAGCACCGTCGAAGCGTCCCGTGTGGAACTCCGTGAGGCAGCGATGCGCCGGCTGTTCCAGGCACCTCAACGGTTGAGCGAGGTGGAAACCGCTCGGTTTGGCTGGCCCGAATTGGAAGTATGCTTGTTTCTGAACTATTGTGTTTCGATGTGTTTCGGATTTTTTTTTGTAAGGGAGCTGGGCTTCATTGAGAGATGATCCTTCTCTTCATGGAACGAACGAAGCCAAAGAATCCATAAAGGAATTGGAAGTTGAGCTCGAAACACTCCTTTTGGTTGGACAACAAACTCCTCTGCAACAGCCCTTCGGCCAGACTTCTGCGTTGGAGGAGTGAATCGTTGTGGTGAAAGGATCCTAGTCAACCGAGTGTATCGTTGCCACGTGTTCTCCCCAAACTCCAGCAATGTGGAAGAGATGTTCACCACTAACATGTCCCCAAACACTCCGTGCATCATTCACTCCCCAAAGCCACCCCCATATTGATCGTTCGATCGAACACGGAGTCGGAGACACGTTCCTTCGAACCCGGGTGTGACCGACTCAACTGAGGCAACGTCGGGGACGTCGGAGGCGGCGTCCAGTTCCATGGAGTGGTTCGTAGTCTTCGCTTTCTACGCAGCGAGAGGTTTTGGTTTGTGCAGGTCGTTCGCAGGTCGTTCTCACTCAGTGAAGAACAAATAGCACCCACTAAGTGGCCCACTAAGTGGCCCACAAGACCCGACGGGGGGGGGCAGTTGACCAACAGCTCATTGGAAGCAACCATGGGTGCTTTAGCTCTGCTCTCTTGAGGGCAAGGCATGCACAGATTGGCCATAATTGGTGAATGTAGCTATACATGAAAATCATTGAACATCTCAATAGATCCCTGTAGCTATGGCCATCCTTGATGCTGCCTGGCTATTGAAATCCCAAGCACTTCCCGCTTCCGAGACCTATCCACCGCCAACGATACCTACGCTGAGGTCGAGACCAGGCGGAATCGTGAGGCTGGAAGTCCTAAAGCCCAACGGATTCGATCCTTTTGGACGATCAAGATCAAGATCATGGCAAAAAGCCTGAAGATGGGCATCGGCATGTGGGATATTTAAAAACAAAGAGTCCCTCATCAAGTTTGACTGTTTGACCATTGTTGGAGTTCATGGGATACGAGATCTCCAAGAGATCTCCGACGGACGTCACGGCGCCCGGTCCTGTGCGGTCAAATCCGCCAGCAGCCGCGGCTCCGCACGGCTTTTGAAGGTGACGCAGGTGACCGTGAGCCAGGTCAGCAGCGCAGAGCACCATGGCTTCATGCATGGCGTAACTTGATGATGCCAAACCCAACAGCTGAGTGAGGTATACGGGCACGCACGGGCAAGGGCAGAAACATTAAAACCAAATTGCAAAATGACTTAGGAAAAGGTAGGAAAAGCCCTAGGACTGGCGGGAAGTCTTGGGAAAGAAGCCGAGTATTGTATTTGTTGAAGACAGCGTTCCACGTGGGTGTTTTTGCAACGGGGTAGGTGCTGCTGGCGGTCTGTGCCCATGGGAGTTCGCGCTACTTCTTCGATCGATATGCAGGCCTCCCAGCTGGGGTATTGAATCAGTGTGCCCAGTTCGAGAAAACGGACTCTCCCAAAATCAATCCATCTGGCTCAGGTCCTCATGTCAGATCTGGTTTCAATCTTGTTTCCTTGGGAGTTCCTGGATTTGAACTCCAAAATTCCATCTTCAAACAGTATCACGTCCTTTCCAAACCACGACCACGTGGATGTCTTCGACCCTCCATCGGCCAGACGGTGAGGGCTCCCCGAAGCGGATGTCTGGTAGCCGATTCTTTGGGCCACGCTGCGACGGGTTCCGCGGCGATCCGTGACGCCCCGTGGAGGCCAGGCCTTTTTTGGGAAGCTCAGAGAGTTCCCACACAACCCTTAGAGACTGTAAAGGACATGTGTTCACAATGCGAGGGGCCGGGACCCCTAGGGCCCCTATATAATAGGGGGGCGTCAAAGGCGAAACATTTTCATTGGGTCAGGAGTCTGGAAAGGGTCTGGAAACCGGAAGTTTTTTAATTGATCTACCTGCCGGGTTGTAAACGGAGCGTCTGGGTTGCGTTTTTTCTTGGTGCGAGGGCACCAAAACTCGGGGAAAGAGACATGTCTTAGTTTGGCTCCCCTTAATGTGTTGGCTCGGTGTACCTTGCCAAGCAACCACGTGTGCAATGGGCACTTGGCTTTGACCATCATGGGTGGAGAACGGTGCTCTGACGCCAAGTGAGTGATTGGTATGATGTGTGGAAGAGTTGCCTACATTAGGGTGGTTTTAAGATGCTTTAAGGGTGAATGTTGGTAACTTTCAGCTGGAGAATCTAGAAAAACCTTTCAACAAGAACAGCCTCTGCCATCCTCCAACTGATCTGAGAGAAACCCTAACCTTCATGTGAACATTCAACCAAACCCTATAGCAAACCCACGGGCGATCCCCACCTGGTTAGGAGTGCAAGGGGAGAAAAACATACTCCTCATCACTCCTCTTGTTCATATTCCACAAGGAACAACGGCTTACTTTGGACCCTGTCGTCCTCTTCTCCGGGCGAAAAAGATGTCTACTGCCTTCAGGGTACCCCCTACTCCCACCCACCTCCAAATAATTAATTAAATATTCTTAGGTGGTCAGGGTTATTTTTTTAAAATTATTTGGCTTCCAACAGGGTGTTTCCAAATAATTATTGGTTTCTGAGTACACATGATGTAAGAAGTAAGTTGAAAATATGTTAAAAATATGTTAAAGGAGATTACCAAGGCATGCCAAAAAATCAGCTAGCCCAAACTCTGAGCTCATGACGGACATCAAGTCTGAAAGGTGTTTCTTTTGCAGCCCGTGTTCTCGTCTGTCATCGTCTGTGAATTTGGAGACGGACTCTGCCATCCCACTGCTGACCTCTTCCCTCAAAAGGCCGAGCAGAAGAAAACGGTGCGCTGCACCGTTGCCATCGTACAAACCCCTACATGGTTCTCCCCTGAAGCAGCAATCATTCATGCCGCCACTTTCACTGCACAGGGAGCAAGAGAGTGAATCTTTCCCAAAAACCGCAGAAAGGTTTCCGGGCTTCCACCAGGCGTGGGAACTACAGATTGCAATTCCTTCATCACCAAACGTCCGAGCCTCACACAGCAGAGATTTTGCCAGAACCGTTTAAAATCCAAAAGAAATTTATAAAAACATTCCAAAATGGTGGAGCATGGAGGAACATAAGGCCCGCACGGTACGTTTTTCTGCGCACTGGTCAGATTGGGCTTGCTGTAGGTCACCATGAAGTACCCAGGCGCTCGTGACAAGAGTTCCTCCCAGTCGACCGGAACCAAGGTCTTGGGAGCTGTCTTGACCTGTACCTTGTCGTCTTTTAGGATCTTGAAGAAGAGTTTCTGGAAGTCTGCAAGCATGGCTTCCAGGAAGCGTCCAATATTCTTGCGTCCTGCCGAAGTATTGGGCTTCAAATCACTTTCATTCAAGTAAGCGACACCTTTCCCCAACTTGGCTGCCGGTTTCTCTTCCCAAGTAGTGCCACTCTTGGCTGCGGCATTGAAGGCAGCAAGAGCTTTGTCACTAAGCTGAACCTTTACCTGAAAAGAAGGAATGGAAGTTGGCGACAAATTGCTATACTGATGATCACTGATGCACAGCTTTCAACAATTTTCAACATTTCTGAGTCAAGAATCATGGTTTCCAGTGAGGGTCAACGTGAACTCACTGGCCGGAACCTCGTAGACGATCGTGCCATCTTTGGCATCCAGGTGCACCACTGGAGACAAGGGCCTCAAAAAGAAAACAACTCAGTTCTACTTCCAAAAACAGTTCACCAAAAAATAAAAAAACAAAACCAACAAGATTTCAAAAAAAAGACCTCAAGAAGACAGGGAACGTTCCAATGAATGTTATCTTCTGAGAGTCCTCTGTGCCAGAATTCTGGAAAGGCATGAGAAGCTGCACGTGCATTGAAGTGATCAAATGCACTGGTAACTTGCCTGATGCCAAAAGTCTTTGCCCTGAAGAGTTCACATTGCCGTTCTTGGCTGGTTTCTTCCTGAGCCTTCCAGCTCTCCAGATGGAACCAGGCAAAGCAAAGCGCAAGCCTCCGGATGCGCTGCCAGCACAGCATGGGCGAACCACAAACAATTGGAACTTGCGGCCAGCATCATCGATTGTTGTGCTAGGCCCAATGTGGGAAGGGACACAGGCTGCTGCTGTCTTGCCAGGAACACCCTCCTGCTCCAAATGGTCTTGCACATCTTTGACTGCCCGTTCTGCAAATGAAAACCACTGCTGGTGACGACTCTGCCTCTCACAAGAGCATTGAAAGGATTGTCTTGCCTGTGCAAGTTGATGCTGCGCAATGTTGTGAGCATTCTCATTGGCCCTCACATTCGTGATGCTGGCTTTGGATAAGATCTTTTCATTGGTTCTCACAAAGGCAGCAAAATCTCTGATAGGACCTGTCAGGCTCCTCAAGCGCTGCAACATCTTGGACTCGTGATCCTTGTCTAGGGCTTCGAAGTTCATCAGGCCTGCTGCCGTGAGGATATCCTCCAGAGTCTTGATCTTTTTAGGGTCCAGCTCTGAGTGAGCAGGGGCCGCCGTCTCATCCTCTGGCTCGCTTTGTGGCTCTCCAGCTGTTGATGGATCCGCTCCGCAAAAGTCTTGGTCGGATTCAAACTTGTGGATTTCTTCTTGGATGAGCGCGATTTGCTTCGACTCTTGCACAGCATCACTGAGATCTTTCAGTTCTACCTGGTCGTCGGCCGGAGGGTTCCCTGGCAGTTCCTCTTCCTCATCGTTATCCTCCTCGTCTGAATCCTCTGGCCACTCTGTGCAATTTGCTGGAAAGAGCAAATCCTCACCGTTGTCTTTCCACCAGGATAGCAACTCCGTCTGGATCGAGGAAGCGGACTCTCCAATCTTTGCAACACTGGCGAGGTGGCAAGCTTGTTCCAAAGCTCTCGGAGCAAGCTCTCCAACATTCAGCCGCTCTGTCATCATGCGCTTGGAGAATGCCTGTCCAGAATTTTGAGTAAAGTCTCTAGGAAATGGCCTGTATTTAGGAATATTTGGAGTTTTTGATGAAATCTGCAGGAAATGACACACCTCGATAAATTATTTGGGGGGTGGGTGGGTGGCCAGGTGCCCATTTCATTGAATAAAATTTCAGGAAGTAGCACACCTCAGCACACCTCGCTAAATTATTTGGGGGGTGGGTGGGTGGCCAGGTACCAATTCTTTTGTTTTTTTCGTTGAAAAAAAACAAAAAGGATCAAAAAGGGAAGACAGTGGGTGTATTTTGTTTGCTTTCACAGCAGAAGTATAGATTTTTTGATTTTTTGAGCATACAGTAGAGTAAACATAGACCTGTCCCCCCCCTCATATACATTTCTAGCTCTGTTTCAGTCTTTGTTTCATATCTTCTACACTACAAAATGGATCAAAATGATGACAATTATTCAAAAATATTCAAGTATCGTAGTTTCTATATCCTATATCGTACAATCTCAAGACATTTCTGC
>CAXAMN010005903.1:140667-151372 GCA_963970005.1 Durusdinium trenchii
TCGTACAATCTCAAGACATTTCTGCCCTGGAAATATCCTTTATCTTAGCATCAAGACATTTCTGCCCTGCAGTTTTTGAGTATAGAAAAGAAGAGCCAAACACTTGCCCAAGGGCCTCCCGAGTTCCCGGTGCTTAGATCCGGTGGATCTAAGCGCTGGAAACCTCTCCGTTAGCGCTGGAAGAGCTTCTGGAGCGCTGGAACCACTCCGAAACCTAGCTTCCAGTGCCCCGGACGGGTTCCCGGTGCTTAGATCCGGTGGATCTAAGCGCTGGAAACCTCCGGGCCTTCGTCAAGCAAAATTGATCTGGGATCAATTTTGCTTGATGAAGCCTTCCCGTAGATCAATTTTGCTTGACCAAGCCTTCCCGTAGATCAATTTGGCTTGACGAAGGCCCGGAGAGTTTCCAGCGCTTAGATCCACCGGATCTAAGCACCGGGAACCCGTCCGGGGCACTGGAAGCTAGGTTTTGGAGTGGTTCCAGCGCTCCAGAAGCTCTTCCAGCGCTAATGGAGAGGTTTCCAGCGCTTAGATCCACCGGATCTAAGCACTGGGAACTCGGGAGGCCCTTGGGCAAGTGTTTGGCCACATTGGCTAGCCAACCCAGGTCCATCACTGGGTTGCACAGGGATGCACACCGTCAGCCCCCCATGCCCATCACTGGGTTTCAAACATAGATGCATGTAAAATAGCAAATGAAATGTACAAAATGGAACAAACGTTCGGGGAACCTCATTATACATTTTTAAGGTGTGGGTGTAGTAAACATGAGTAAACTGAGTAAACTAGAACAGAATGCAATCAAATTTCAGGAAGAAGCACACCTCAGCACACCTCGATAAATTATTTGGGGGGTGGGTGGGTGGGTGGCCAGGTACCAATTCTTTTGATTTTTCGTTGAAAAAAAACAAAAAGGATCAAAAAGAGAAGACAGTGGGTGTATTTTGTTTGCTTTCACAGCAGAAGTATAGATTTTTTTGATTTTTTGAGCATACAGTAGAGTAAACATGAGTAAACTGAGTAAACTAGAACAGAATGCAATCAAATTTCAGGAAGTAGCACACCTCGGCACACCTCGATAAATTATTTGGGGGGTGGGTGGGTGGCCAGGTGCCCATTTCATTGAATCTTCAACATACAACAACAAACAGCAACCATCCAGGCCTCAGACCGTTTTCTCTTCTGACGGTAGTGCACCAGCTGCGTTGCCTGAATTGCCTGTGCCACTGTGGTGCTAGCCGGGTTGTTCTTGATGTGCTTGATGGTTCCAAACAGGCGTTCTATTCCATCCTCTTGCATGCACTTGGGCTCAAAGACAGTTTGCGACTCCACAGGCCAACCTCCTGCTCTCAAGATCAAGTTTGCACAGAGATACCTTGGAATGCGGAGGGAATCATGCTTCAACAGGAAACATGTATTGAGTGAAGCAACCACAAAAAAAAGATTGCAATAGATTACGGCATGGGTACAAAGTGTTCAGGCTTGTTTCTCGCGGGAGAAAAGACAGCCAAAGTTTGGCACCCCTCTCGTCCCAAGCATCTTTCAAGAAGATGAGAGTGAGGTAGTAGCCTGTTAGGGCATTCCTCAGCCAGCAGTGCAGCATAGGATACATTGAAATAACAAAAACGTCCAGTATGGTGAGCACCTGCCCACCCCTTAAATAATTTGTCAAGGAGGTAGCTATCACATGCTATCACACACTATCACACGCTATCACACAATCTACAGAATATCAACATGTCACAACCAATTGCATCTGGTTCGCATCGTCTGCTGCTCAATCGTCAGTACATGGGAAACTGCCCAGGCTGAGTGTGTCAAAGCCTGCCACAGCCTAGGGTTGCTTCATTTTGCTCGTGGTTGCCAAACTGATCTCTAAAATGTGTTTCAGATTGTTTCAGTGAATGGCTCCAACTGCCAAAGAATTAAGACTCTCAGTGCAACTAAAGGTACACGAGCAAATGCATGCCCAAATCGTCATACTGAGGTTTCTTCAGAAAGATTGGATTGAAGAACATTGCACACTCCTTGTCACTGTGAATGTCCTTGCCGCCAACATTCTTGGAGCTGCAGCCACCGATGGTCAGTGGAGATACAGTCACATAGCATCCAAACAGCCTGCATGTCCTCTTGGAAGTCCGCAAAGCTCTTGGAATGGCCTGCAGACAAGAAATAGACATCCATTTGACTCCAAACAAATTTTTTGCTACCTCTTCTAGCTCCTGATGACCTCTGAAATAATTTTTTGTTCATCAAATGACTGTTGATGACACTTGCATAGGCCTTCGCAACATGGCGAGGATCATTTGACCCAAAGATTGGGTAGTTGCCCTTCCAATACAGAGCCTGCCCAGGCCACATCAAAAACATTCAAATACCATCAAGCAAGAAAGAGTGTACCGTGCAAATCCAAATAGCATTATAAATACGCCCATGTACTATTTTATTGAGCCTTGAATGGAAACATAGGCATCTTGACCACTGTCTTCAGGTGACAATTCCTCAGTTGTAAATCTGACAAATAATGACAAATACATTGGCTGCTGGCACCTGCTTTCTGCGCACCAAAAGATATATTCAAATTCAAAATCAAATGTCACGCATTATAACACATACTATCACATACTAATACATAGAATTCCAATGAATTCCATAGACAAACCATGAAAGCCAGACAAGAATCTCCCAGAACTGGACCCCCTGATTGTTTGCAGGAGGTGAAAGCCCCAGCAAAGTTTGGTGCACCTTGAGAAATGACTTGTGGTTGTCCATCGCGACGGTGATGGGCGGTATGCCATGGTTTCCCTTGACACCTCATCTCGATCAAAACATGGTGAGATTGGAGACAGTCTAAGTCTAAGTACAACACATTACAACACCTTTTGCCCCTGCATTCCCCTGGCCGTATCCAACAAGTCAGGCGACAACTCATCAAGATTTCTCCCATGGCTTCAAACTCCTCTTGCGCGGAAATGCCATGTCCACGTGGCTGCATTTGGATGACAAACAGGTTGTCTTTGCTGTCCACAGATTTCACGGCAGTGCAAACCGTAACTGCAGCCAGGTCCTCTTCTGGTAGGGACGGCATAGAGTCATCTGATGGCAAGATAGCTTTGTCTGGCCATTTGCCCCCCACCACACATGGCTTTGATGGGTCTCTTGCATCCAATCCGTGCACAAGCGAGAAGGTCTTGGCAAAGACTGTTTCGTCACGTACCAGCATGTACCCGCATCGCCCTTCCTGGTTCACACATTGGATGGCACTAGCAGCTGCGTCAGTCAGCTGCTGTCCTGAAGCCACAAAAAAGTTTGGGAACCCAGGCACAACCAAGTTGATCTTGTAGACAGACTTGCAAGCTGCATTTGAAAACCCAAATGCTCTCTGGAGGTCTGGGTTCTTGAATCCTGAGCGGCCACAGGAATCAAAAATTATTTGAATGGTACTTGGGATGTGTGCCACTCACCAACTCAAACATAAGTGATAAAGAAATACGTAGAAATACCAAAATAGTTCATTCCTGTGGTATTGAACGGTATTGATTCCTAAGATATCCTAAGTATATGTGGGACATCCACCTCCCTCCCACCACTGGAATAATTAGTGCTTGTCAGCACTCATATGGGTATGTGAAACATGGTCGTCAAACCAAGGCTCGTTGTCCAAGTAAGAACCCCAACTCTTGGAGTCCAGCCTCATCAAAGACCTGCCCAGAACCTGTACGCTGGCATCCGCGGCGCATGCGGTCTGCTTTGGCCAGAAGTGATGGAACCAAAGTGCGTGCAATCTGATCTGCTCTGAGGCAACCAGTGGAAACGAGGTCAGTGACTTTCACTTCCAAGGAAGAAAGCTCGCCGTTTGTGACAGCACGGACATATGCGGTCAACTTGTCCCTGTTTTCAGGGCCTGATTTGTGATGGGCATCACATAGAATTATGGAATATATTGGAATATCAATGAATATCACTACAATTCATTACATAAATTACATATCATTAAGCATATATATATATAATCAAAGTTCATCAGTTTACCAGTGTTCAGCCAAGAGGCTCACACCCAGGACTACACCTTCTGTAAGGTAGTTCAGCATTCGGTTGAGGTAGGCACTCAAAGATGGCTTCATCAACTTCCGTGGCAGGTGAGCAAAATATTCTTTGCATATTCTCAGCGCCGAAGGATAGCTCATTGAGGCCAACTCAGACTGGCTGTAATTCTCAAAGCATTGACTCATCCATGCCGCATGCTGTGACTGAGAAGCCTGGTCGCCACGCAATGTGATATGCACCAACTCGACACACGCAATTCTGTCACACCACCACAGTAGTGCTTCAATGAACCTGCCGAAAGGCACGTGGGACAGCATTGGAAACCATGTCCATTTATGGCCCTACACATGACAACAATAATAGAGAAAAAATAGAGCAAATAAGAAAAGTGCAGGCAATCAAGTCAAGAGGCTTCCTTTTTGTCACCATCCGCATGCACCCGTCACAGCATTCCGAAGTACTCCAATGAGTCTTGCCACCCTCTTTGCAACGTTTCTCTTGAAACCACAGCTTGCCTGAATCATCCATTTCCTCAACATGTCAATTATTTGGGGAGTGGTTGGCATGGATCAAACCAAATGATTAATTGGGCAGCATTATGTTCTTCTGAAGCACTGGGAATCCCAAAAATGCACAAAGTATCAACTGCAATTATTTATTGGGTGGGTAGGCTAAATGAGACTAGCTAAACAATTAATGACAAACATCAAACATCTAAAAAAACATCTATAACATTCTATAACTTATAACAGCCACACAACGAAAACAATACATATCCAAGCCAGAAAACCACCACAAGAGGATCAAGAACTGATGGCGTCAGCGAAATGCACCCTGACTCATACCACTTTGTTACAGCGTCCAACTTCTTCGTTAGCAACAAATCTGGATGGTCTGGCAAGCAGACTCCCCGGCATGTCTTGGCAGAACGCTCATGTTCCTCCCTGCTTGCAGCTAACGTGTGGTTCTTGGTCTGCTCGTGTAGTCTCAGGGCCACTGTGTTCGAAATATGCGGAAAGTGGGTGAAGACACCGCAGAGCATGCATTGCACTGGCATCTTTTTCATTTCAGTCGCCACCTCCTTGTCTGAAGGTTCACGATTCAATTGCTTTTGAAGCCTGTCAGATGCTTCGGAAGTCTCCAAGATTCTATAGACACCAGGCCGACTTGTCTCCAAGTACTCAAGGAGGTTGAATGTGGGAGGCTGGTTCAAACGTGGTCGTCCGGCTCGACTTTTCTTCTTGGGAGGAGAGTCATATGGAACCATGACCCCTTCTGCTGGCATCGGAACAGCATCGGCATCAGCACCTTCCCCAGTGGTGTGCTCAGGCTTTCTCTTGCGAGGTGTGGTTGGTGGATCTGCTGATTGCTGCTCCCGGATGCGATCGACATTGAAATCGCGAATGAGACATTGGCATTGTGGGCAATCTATGTCTGCTCGCCCCATGATTCCCTCCAGGAATGACTTCCAATGTCCTTTGGGCACCTGAATCCCCTTGTGACGCACTTGGAAGTGAGCATTGAAGTCCAGCCCGCAAGCTTTCAGGATGCTCTTAGCTTCTGCATCCCTTCTCTTTGCCTCCTTTTTCCCTGGCCGGCTTTCAAGAACTGCTGCAACCTGATCTGCCAATGGGTCTGCAGCTGGAACCAAGTCAGCCAAATTCTTGCTCTCTTCCATTTCGAGCTTGGAAACAGTCTTCACAGGCGCTTGCGATGACACATCGTGAGGCACCTTGGATTTCAACTTCCCTGGCACTTGTGACGGTTGCCTATCAGCTGGTATTGTCGTGGAGCTTTTTTTGGAACACTTGCTCAAGACATCATTGGCATCCCAAGGGAGCCCTTGCTCTTTCATGAATGCAGCAAAGTCATCTAGTTCAAGAGGGCGGTCGTTGTCGGGATGACCAAATTCATAGCCCTCCTCTAGCGGCCCACTATTGTCAGACAGCCATGAAAGAAACTTGTTGAAGATTGTCATTCTCTTCACCTCACTGCAAATGATGCTGAGCTCCTCCTCAGAAAACTCTGAATGTTCCACCTGCTGGCTTTCTGGAACCGGCTTCGGCACAGGTGTCTCTGTCTTGAGCGGCCTGGGAACTGACTGCAAGTCTTTTGCTGGTGAACAGGGTGATGTAGACGCCTTTGACAAAAGCCCACTGACGCCCTTGGTGCACAAAGTGCGCAAAGCAGCCTCATCAACAACATGGGAAGGAATTGTGAGCCTCTCCAGGCAAAACGAGTCCTGATTCAATTGCTTCAGCAAATAATTCAGAATGAGCACTGTGCGATGCCCACACGACCAATCATCTGTTTGGGCAGGGACCATACAAACCGCTGGCTCTGGCAACTTTATCCTTAGCAGATCTGGCTCTGTAATCTGAAAATGAAAGAGAGCATATTTTTTGTATGCTGTCACAGGGAACCCAACCACCGTTTAAATAATTTACATCAATTTACCAAGAGTGTGGCAATACAGGTACACTGTTGTATAGCTGAGAATCTCCTTGCCAAAACTGGTAAGGTGCTGACTCAGTGCACAGGTAGCAGCACAGGCAGCATCAAGAATGCCTGGCGACGGATCAATGCCATCAAATATCACCGGCAAAAGCTCATGCTTCCTGACGCACAGCAAGGATTGATGCTCATCAGTGTGCCTAAGCTTGTCCACAGCACAAGCCAGTGTCCTGAAATATTATTTGGGTGGTGTATGACCCTACTGAGACCCACTGTTCTTGAGAAATAGCAGCCTTCATATTTAGGATGATTTAGGGAACACAGAAGGAAACATTTCCAAGCTCTGTGAAGAGGCAGAACAACCACAATCAGATCTGGTTCTCCTTGGGCCGTCCAAAGCCAAAGGCGATCCAATGTCTGGTAGTCAGTGAAGAGAACACGGGAAGGCCACTTCCATGAGAAAGCCCCACGTGCCAGTTCCACATAGGAGGTGATGAGGTTCCCAAAGCAGCTTTTCTTTCCTCAGAGCAAATTGATGAACGCATATTATCTATTCTGGGTGGTCTGTCAGAGGTCAACCACCTACCAAATAATATTACAATATTCTTTGGATACATGAAATGAATCAATATGAAATAAGTTGTTAGGAATTGCAAGGGTGTACCTGAAGCCACCCACATACAAAATAATTTGCTAACCTCCACATAACAAAATATAAATCAACCAAAGCTCCATAGGAGAATGCACTGTTCTTGTCCCAGCCCTGGAGAATGTTCTTCTCAAGGTCTTGCAGGTACGCTTTCTCCTGGGCCAGCGTAAAACAAATTGTGGTCACCTCCGACATTTAATGGTTTTCAACAACTCACCAGAACATTATACCATATTATACCAAACTATCCAAAACCGTCAAAAACAAACCAATACCGCACCACTTTTTTCAAAGGGGCATCGTCGTTCATGAAGCAGCCACCATTCTTGCCAATATGAAGGAGCGCGGCTTTGATCGGTGGAAATATCGTCAGAGCAGACCAGTAGTCCTCCCAAGAAAAACAACATCAACAAACCTCATGTATAATATGACCCCAGAAAGGATGAGCTTCACGGATCTTACAGTGCAGATATGTACAGATCAGCACAGTAACGCCTCCCACACCCTACAAAGTGCAAAACGAGCAGGCCACCTCAGGAATGTAATTCATGAGTTCATCCACGTTAAGCGAGTCAAAGTGCTGTGGTGTGCCCTGCCATTTCATGTGACTGGTAAAGCAAAGGTGGTTGCGCTTCAGATCAACCAAAGTCTATGCCAAACAGGGTGCATGTGCTTGCAATCGCTTGCGTGGGCATTTTGGGAGCGCATCACACTATGTGTATCTTGGAGCATAGACAGGTGCCATGGTCCAAAAGGATCCAAAAGGACACAACTGTACTGGCAAAGGTCTGGAACAAAGAACATCAAAGAACACTCAATTGAGATTCAATCCATCTCAAACAACATCTTGGCATGGCTTGGCTGCCATTCACTAGCGACCACATGCGACCACCCTCGCATTCTAAGGTGGAGTCTGGACAAAAGCATTCACCCAAATGCGGAAAAGCGCTCGGGCAAAAGCCACTGGATAATCAGCGGTTTTAGCTAAATCCTTGCATCCATGAACTCGTCCAGTGTGGTTCTTTTCGTAGTACTTACGGGGTCGTTTGCGAACAGCCTGGCGTCTTTCCTTAGTTGATCTTTCAAGTTCATGTTTCAAACCAAAAGGATCTGGAAAGTTATAGAAAACATTTGAAAACTGGTTGAAACATCCAAAATCATCAAAACAAACATCAACAACATGTCCGGGTACGATCCAAGAATCAAGTCTTCTCACAAACCTTTCTTTGTCGGCACGTGTGAGTACACGGTGCATGGAGCTGAGTTGAGGAAGATTGCCCCACAATGACGTGCCTTTCAGAAGATCGTGCCCAAAAAAAGCCATCCTGAGAAGCTGCAACAATCCACAACAACATCTGCCACAAATATAGTCTATATATGTCTATATATGTATATATGACTGTGTCACCTGCCAAAAACAAAAAAGATCAAACAACATATTCGCCAAATAACCACGTGTTGATACGAATGCAAGCGAGCAATGCCCCCAGCGCCATGATCCATTCCAGTTGCCAAAACCAAGACGACTTTGGCTGCTCTAGCACCACAAAGAACAGCCGCCCCTCATTGGTAAGTAGACGAAGGAAGGTGGCTAAATTCTGGGCTATCAAATTGCTCATCCTCACTCGTAGGTTGCTAACGTCTCCTTTTGGGCCAAACCATTGTCTCTGGTGGACACTGCTGCTCCTCAGGTACAACATGAATCCACACTGCATTTGGATTTTGGTGGGCCTATAGCACCATAACTTTATTTGTTCAGCAGGGTCAATACCACTTGCCCCACCCATCAAATAGTTTAATATATGGACATGTATATGGCACTTGCTTTCATCAACAACACGGTTCTTAATTGTGTAGCAAGTATGTATACACGTGTCCACCCCTCAAATAATATTCTAGGGGCTAGGGTAGGCCTTTCTCATGCTGTTGCTTGCTGAGAAACAGGAAGATGTTCATTGCACATGGCGGTCCACCGATGATGGCACCACCCTGCACGAGTTTCCATCCCAAGCCTGGGCACCAATGGCATGTGGGTTTGACATAACACAATGAAAGCCCATGAAAACCCTATATAATCCTATCAAGTGTCTGATAATTTGTGACATCATGACAAAGCTGAGGAACGCATGAGAAAGAGAAAGCCGCGCTTTGACAAAATGTCATGGGCCCGGCCACCACGCAGCACATCGTATTGTTCAGCTGAATAACCAGCACTGCGCCACACTTTGGATATTTTCCCTGAATATCCAAACAGGTCGATGCAGTGCAAATCACGACGCATATTGACCAAACTCCTCATAGTCGATACTAACTCGTCCACATGGTCATCTGCCACAAACCAGAGAGATTCATCCAAGGTTGCAGACAAGTCATCCTGCAACAAACTAGAGATACCATGAGATGTCTTCCCAATCCTTCCCACCCCAATCCACCCCAATATAAGATTGCACCGGATTCCGGATTCCCAGTCCTTTACACCAGCGGCCAAACTGATGGATGCAGCCAGCCAAACGAACCGCCACATCAACATGGCAGTGCACGTGACACAGACAAAAAGAAGAACAAACTAGCTGATGCCCCCGAAGCTGCAGGGAGAGATAGGCAAAGTATGGCAAAGTCAACTTTAGGATGCTTTAGGTGCTTGATGGCAAGTGCAGTCAGCTGACATTTCTAGCCAAACAAATGAATTGTATACTATATATGGATATCTACAGATTGCCTGCCTCCGGATTGGCTTCGAGATATTTTGCGAATGCTGCAGTCTCCTGGAGAAACGTGCGCCAATAACATTTCCTGGGTCAGTAAACAAGATTTGGATAGATGTGGCATGCCGCAACATCTCCAACACTCAAGGCGAGGAATCCAAGTTCAACTAAGTATCTGCTCTTCCCAGGGCAACTTGTAGAGCACTTGGCTTGCTTGCAAATGGCACATGTCGTTAGTATCTGCATATGCCTCAGAAACCATGAGATATAATGAGACACTGTGTCTGTTCTTCACCAAAAAAATCTAAAAAGCCATCACACCAAAAGAAAATATGCAGCATATATCTTTTTAAGCCCAAATGACTACATGCGGCAGGCTGATAATCTTGCGTGCGTCCCAGTCTTCACAGATGTCATGCAAGCAGGACGGAACGGCATTCTGAATTGGTCCTGAAAAGAAAAAAACAGAAATGCCAAGATAGTATAGGCCAAGATAGGCCAAGAATGGCCAAGACATAAATGCAAACACAAAAAGTGCAAAAAAAACACACGCAAACACGCGCCCAAACAAACCCATTGAGCACTAGCAATTGCCAGCAAATTAAAACCCTATCCTTCACGCTTGACACCAGTAGCCGCAGACTTTGGTTCCGGAGTGGCTGTAGTCTCAGCAGCGGCCTCAGCCAATCAAAAAAAAGAGTCCTGTAAGTACCTGAGGACCTCCCAAATAGTATTTGTCACGGCCTGCCTTTCCATGCCTTTCCTGATATTGTTCTTTTGGTAGTCTGTGTGTTTCTTTTTGATTCTATTGAAACTCTTCTGAAACAAATTGTTCTTTGGCTTGTTATGG